>VWYK01109268.1:42875-70132 GCA_013399775.1 Semnornis frantzii
TCCCTGAAGGTGTTCAAGGCCAGGTTGGATGAGGCCTTGAGTGACCTGTGCTAGTGGGAGGTGTCCTTGCCTATGGCAGGGGGTTGGAACTAGATGAGCTTTGAGGTTCCTTCCAACCTAAACCATTCTGTGATTCTAAGATGGTATGTAAAGCTAACATGCCAAGCAAAGAAAATGCTAAAAGCATCCCAATCTGAATAGCTTCTGTGATGGGAGAAGACTGCAAAGGATGGAAAACTTGGTGTACCAACAGTTGGACCATTTGCTATGGAATAATTTGGTCATTATTGACATTAGACCAGTTTACATAGAGCAACCTTTCTTTGGGAAGTGTAGGCTTCCAACTCCCATGACCAAACACAGGGTAGAAAAGGGCAAGAATGATAACAAAGGAATTCTCCTGTCAGAAAGCAGACCTGAACTACAACCAAATACTTGCTATTAAAAACTGGCTCACAACAAGTCCGCACTTTCTTTGCGCAGTCTTGTATCTAAGGCCAGCCAGTGATGAGAGGTAAAATGCCAAACCATTTGGCTTACTGACAATAGAAGTCTGCCAGTTCTTTGCAGCAATAGTAAAAAAAAATATGGAGCTACCTACGATGCTGCTTTTCCATCATTTTAAAGCTGTTGTTGAGGATATTGTGTTACATTTTGTATCTATTTCCAACTGTTATTGCTTGACAGGCAAACGTCTTGGTAGATGCTGTGTGCAGTTCTGGAGCACCCCACACATGAAGGACATGGAACTGTTGGAGCAAGTCCAGAGGAGGACACAAAGATGCTCAGAGGGCTGGAGCAGCTCTACTATGAGGACAGGCTACAAGAGTTGGGGCTCTGCAGCCTGGAGAAGAGAAGGCTTCCAGGAGACCTTGTAATGGCCTTCCAATGGCCTTCCTGTATCTGAAGGGGGCCTGCAGGAGAGCTGGGGAGGGACTATTGACAAGGTCTTGCAATGACAGGACAAGGGTTAACGGGTTTAAACTGGCAGAGGAGAGATTGAAACTAGATTTAGGAAGAAGTTATCTACAGTGAGGGTGGTGAGACACTGGCACAGGTTGCTCAGGGAGGTTGTGGCTGCTCCCTCCCTGGAGGTGTTCAAGGCCAGGTTGGATGAGGCCTTGAGTGACCTGTGCTAGTGGGAGGTGTCCCTGCCTGTGGTGGTTGGAACTGGATGAGCTTTGAGGTCCCTTCCAACCCTGGAAGGATTGGAACACATGTAAGGTAAATATCCTACCATCAACTTTGCTAGGTCCTCCACATCTACTACTGCACAAGCATAAAGAAATGTTAGGTACTCCACAACTGCATGGAGAACAGACAAGAGAGACCTCCCAGTGAAACGTTGGGAGTTTGGTTGTTGTATACAAAGACAATGGAGGTAAATCAAAGATGCTCTTTGACCCCACCAGTGCAGGCCATGTTCTGTTTTACTCTGCACTGGAAGCCTCCAGCCCCTTCCCAACTCACACAGGCATATGGCATTGCATGCCTCCCTGTGCTGCTGGGTCAATGCAGCATTGATTAGGAGAGGATGAACATGTGCAGGCCAAGTCTGAGTGGAGCCATTGCCTCATCCCAAGGAGCAGCACAGCAAACCTTTCATGAAGGAGCAGCCAGCTCTGCTGCCCATGGCTTCCTGTGATCCATGTGCCTTGACTTCAACATTGAAGTGTTTCCCGCTCTGCTCCTCACAGAGGACTGAAAGGTGTTCCCTCAGATGCTATAATTCAGCCCTTCCAGGCATCAGCTCTGTTCACCCATGCAAGGACAACAGAGCATTTAGAGCTGAAATAGCCAAAAAATATATTCAAGAATCTACGATAAAAGCTACAATTTTATGCACCATGGAGCATCCATCAAGAAAATGCACCGAGCTAGTGCCACAAAATAATTACATGTGCAGAGTCCATTGTAAACACAGCTTTTATGTGCATCAGCACAGCTGGGGACAGTGTTTAAAAATACAATTATGTAATGCATTTTGTGTAGCCCGAGAACCATTCAAGTGATACCATCGGTTCAGCAAAATTGTGTGCAGCAGTTCCCTATCTATTGGACTGAGCAAAGAAACATTTTTCGAGGCCATCATTTTTTCCCTGCCATGAAATAGATTTGTCTCCGATGCCTACAGGGAATTTGTGTCTCTGTCATTGGCCACTTTCTCTCCTACTTTCACCAATGAAGGAGAAAGAAACGGGGAGTTATTTTTGGCCTTGCAGCAGACTCCAGCATCTGAATCAGTTAGTTCTGAAACCACTTGGGGTGGTGCTGGTTCTGTTTTGCTGGCTTTGGAGAGAAGGAATTTGTGATGTCTGACTGTTAGTGAAAGGAAACAAAGCGGCTGTTGTCGGGTAGAAGGGCAAAGCAAGGTTAAGACGCTGTGTAGTGAAGCAGGGTGCAGCCTTTAGTGCTGGATTTGTAGCAAATGATGAGTCGTGGGTAGGGCAACACAGAGGAGGTTATTACTAAGCCACATACAGGCTTCAGCCTAGCAGAAGATCTCTATTAAAATGCACGGAGAAAACAGGCTTACAGCTGTACTTACTGCTGACAGCCTCCTGTCCTGCTCCCCCTCCCCATTTATTTTATCCTTACAATGCTTATAGTATGTGAGCTCCAGAAAGCACAGGGGAAGCTTTGATTTCCTTATTGTTTAATCTGTAATTGCAGCTGAGTTGAGGTGATGCAACAGTAAATTTCTGAGACAATGCTGTTAAATGATACCAGCAGCATATGCAGATATTTATCCAAAACAAAAGCAGAATTTCATAGATGCTACTTAATGGTCATTTTAAAGCCCTAAAGATTTCACTACTTTGCAGACAACAGTGTGTATGTCTTGGCCAGATCCTACAAGGGAAATTACATTTGACCTATCAAAATATTCCTAGGAGACCAAGCAGATTGCTTTTTCATTTAGAGATCATTAAAGAAATCTGTGCCTAGTTCCCTAATACAAGATCCACAGGTGGGAGTAGCGAGATAGCTTCTTCAGCTAGCCAGGAGCTGCTTGGCATAGAAATAGGACTTGATGCTGATTTCTAAATATGGGATCTGCTATGTGAAAAGAGATTCCTTTTCTCTGTTAGATGCTGGGTCGTGTGCCACATACTGCAAGAGAGAGGGGGGACCAAAATCCAGGTGTCCTCATTGCTGCTTGCATGCTAGCATCAGTGAGAAACAGAGACACAGCTCCTTGCTTTCTCTCTTCTTCCCTATGAAAATAGTGTTTCTTTTTGCTTAGTGGAATGGCATCTCTCAGAAGGTAAAAGCTATCACAGCCAGAAGAGTCCATCACTGGGTGCAGCATGGCAGAGCCTAGCAAAGTGGGGGGGTTGTTTTTTGGATCTCTTCTGGATGATCAGCAATGCTCAAAGGAACAGTTGTCTGAAAGACAGGCACAGGCATCACCCTGCTACACTGTCAAAAGGCAGCAGATACAGCACTGTTTGAAGAATTGCAGAATCACTATCTATTTGATTCCAGAGTAACTAAGCTGTTTAGATGCTTCCTTTCCCATGGAAATCTCTGTGAAATACATTTTATAGAATCATGGAATTACTGGGTTGGAATGGACCTTTAAATGTCATCTAGTGCAACCCCTCTGCAGTAAGAAGAGACATCCCCAACTAGATCAGGTTTCTCCAAGCCCCATCAAGCCTGACCTTGAATGTCTCCAGGGATGGGGCCTCCACCACCTCCCTGAGCAACCTGTTCCAGTGTTCCACCACCCTCATAGTAAAGAACTTCTTCCTAATGGCCAATCTAAACCTGTCCTTCTCTAGTTTAAAAACGGTTCCCCTTGTCCTAGTGCTACAGACCTTTGCAAAGTCCCTCCACAGCTTTCTTCTAGGCCCCCTTCAGGTACTGGAAGACCACTATAAGGTCTCCCTGCAGCCTTCTCTTCACCAGGTTGAATTATTCCAACTCTCTCAGCCTATCTTCATAGCAGAGGTGTTCCAACCCTCCAATCATTTTTGTGGCTCTCTTCTAGACTCTCTCCATCAGGTCTGTGTCCTTCTTGTGCTGATGCCCCCAGAGCTGGACGCAGCACTCCTGGGGAGGTCTCAGCAGAGCAGAGGGCCAGAATCACCTCTCTTGCTCTGCTGGCCATGCTTCTTTTGATGCAGCCCAGGATGCAATTTCCCTTCTGGATTGAAGGGTGCATATAGATGAAGCTCTCTGTGATAGAGCCTGCAGAGATTATCTATCTATAGACTTACATACTGCATGCTACCTCCAATTTAAAAGGAAAGCTAAGACAGTTATCATTGCATTGCCTCTCCCCCACAGCCTGCTGTCATATGTGTATGCTCACAACAGTATTTCATGCTACCTTACACAGTGAGGATGGGGCTTTGCATTAACACTGTATAAACACAAACAATGCATAGATACTGATATAAACACATAGATATAAACACAATGCATAGGTACTGAACAGAATTTATAGTACTAGCAAAAATTTGGTTTGTGGAGTTCTAAGCATTTGAAAGGTTTCTGTAACTGAACTTGAGGAAAACCAAACTTTTGCATTTTAAAAATAATTTAACGTGTTTCTTTTTTTTTTTTTTTTCCCAATTATGGGTGCAAGCTGGCACATAGAAGGTTTCATGTGAACATAGGAAACAACTTTTTCACTGTGAGGGTGACAAAACACTGGAACAGGCTGCCAAGAGAAGTTGTGGAGTCTCCTTTTCTGGAGACATTCAAAACCCACCTGCGTGTGTTCCTGTGTGCCCTACTCCAGGTCATCCTGCCCTGGCAGGGTGGTTGGACTAAACGATCTTTCAAGGTCCCTTCCAACTCCTAATGTTCTGTGATTCTGTGACTTTTAAGAAATTTTAGAAAGAAATTTTATTAAGTCAAGTAATTGCTGCCTTGCAGCAGAAGGTGTATGGTACAGTCAGTCAAAATGAAACTATTGCTTCCTACCATGCAGACAAATGGAAGGTATAAATAAAAAGTAATTTCAAATTAACTTATTAAGCAAAACTGGTCAGTGACCAACTAAGAAATATGTCAATGTGTGGTATCAGCATCAACTGTGGGAGTTTTGTGGTGTGGGGTTTTTTTTTTGTTTGTTTTGTTTTTGGTTTTGTTTGTTTGTTTTCCCTGTAAGATGAAATATTTTTATATTCTCATGGGAATTTGTAATTGCCAACTTGAATGTTCTTTATACCTCTAAGCAAGACACACTTAACACAATGCTTTCACATAGCAAGCTGGATTTTCAGGTCCGTGCTGTTGAACAAATACCCTCTTGAGGTTATGGCTCTAGCTGGTTTATGAAGGACATTGTACCATTGTAAGTCAGGTTCAAGATGTGTGATACCAACAGGTGAGGACCGCATTCTTCTTTGTATGTATGTCTTCTCTAATCCAGCTGCAATGGTATCAGTATAAAATGAGTTGAAAAACTGACGTTTTGGAGCTTGAAATACTGTATAACTGTGTACAGTTCTGGAGCCCCCAGCACAGGAAGGACATGGAAGTGTTGGAGTGGGTCCAGAGGAGGGCCACGAAGATGCTGAGAGGGCTGCAGCAGCTCTGCTCTGAGGACAGGCTGAGAGAGTTGGGGCTCTGCAGCCTGGAGAAGAGAAGGCTTCCAGGAGACCTTATAGTAGCCTTCCACTGTCTGAAGGGGGCCTACAGGAAGGCTGGGGAAGGACTATTGATAAGGTCTTGTAATGACAGGATGAGGGGCAATGGGTTTAAACTGGCAGAGGGGAGATTTAGACTGGATGTTAGGAGGAAGTTGTTTGCAGTGAGGGTGGTGAGGCACTGGAACAGGTTGCCCAGGGAGGTTGTGGCTGCTCCCTCTCTGGAGGGGTTTAAGGCCAGGTTGGACGAGGCCTTGAGTGACCTGTACTAGTGGGGGGGGTCCCCTGCCTATAGCAGAGGGTTGGAACTTGATGATCCTTGAGGTTCCTTCCAACCTTACTGTTCTATGATTCTATATTTACTACCTTTCCAAGGAAACATGTTAAATAGAGTACTGTCAGCAGATGAGACACTGGGAAGAAGCAAGAATGGACAGGCAAGGCGACTTCCTCAGGATCACATAACAGATTCGTAGAGGAATTCACAACAGAGCCCCTGACTTATGTTCCACAGATTGCTAACCACTTCTCAGGTCCAAACTGCTTGCAGTATGTCTTTCTGTAGAAATATCAGAACACTGCGGTACCACAGGAGTAGCAGAGAACATTGTCAAACATTTGTTGAACAAATCAGGTTTAAGGTTCTTAACAGAAGTATTTGAAAAGGTTTGCTTTGTCCAAGTGCAACGTCATGGCTTAAAATGCCAATGGAACAACTGATTAAGAAAAACACTTTCAAAGGGAATCTATTTCATATGACCGAAGGGAACCTTCAAAGCAGAAAATGAAATCATTTATGTAGCACCTTCTGGGTGAAGCCTGGCTGTGAATTCAGGGGTAGAAATGTGCAGGCAGCACATTGTGTCCTAGAAAGAGGAACAGTATCACTTCTGTCTTTACCAGAGATTGGAGGATCTCAGCATGGTGGTGAAATGTATTTATGTATCTATAAAATAAATATACACACACACACACACACACACATATGCAGACACAAGAAAAGTCAAAACTATAGGGAATCCTTCAGACTGTGTGTGCAGATATTTCTGAGTAGTCACAAAGAGGTTAGTGCTAAGTATATTTTCTAGTTAGCAGAATTATCTAGGTGGAACTAAAAGTGATTCCTTGAAGCCAATCAATCATTCTTAAAATATGGTACATATGTGAAACTGTCACCCCTTCCAGAACAGACAACTGTCTTGGCACAGGAGAGTAAGTAATACTGCAGGGTAAACAGTGGGATTTGGTCACAGGTTTGAAGGAGTGTCATAAGGAGAACCATCAAGCCCATGCCCTTAAATTCATTCAGTGCTCTTCCTTTAATCCCTCATACTAATGTTATTTATACAGTGTTTATTAAAAGTGGTTTCTAATTTCAGGTGCCCCACTTAAGTCACCCGATTGCTAGAGGTCTGCAGCTGAAATAGTGGAAGCAATGGGCAACATATACCTAATGCCATCTCCTTCCTTAGGATTGCAGCAATACATACATTCACACTCTTTCAGACATCATTGCTCAGCATATGTGGCTACTCAAGGTGTCTATCCTTAAAAGATGGGAGTTAGGGAAGTACTGGCTATCTGGGGACCTTGCATGCAAAATATGTTTAAGTAAGAAGATACTAGCAGATGAATTTCATCAAGCAAAAACAGTGAGCAAAATGCCATAGCCATTCCAGATAGTTACAGTGAGTAAGACATGTGAAACTGAAACCCATCTTGTAACCACATCTTGGCAGCATGCAGTTGCAGGTAATAATTGTGTCCACAGTTCAAATTCTCATGTACTTCCCTACCCATGAAATGGAAAGCTGAGAACATGATCATCTTGACTGGCAGAGAGAGCAGGTGGAGGGCAGCTTTGAACTACTTGGAAACGACAAGAGATTCAGCCTTTGAAACAGTAGGTGCTGGTCAGCCTCTTCCAAAGCAGCTGATCATCAGGTTGTTTCCTGTTTCTCACTATGCACAACAACAGGAGAAGTAGAGGTATGTCCTTTTCTCATCAGTTCTAAGGAAAAGAAGATGATAGCCAACGTCTACCTGCAGTGTTGTCTAAGAACACTGCAAATGTTCCTCTCGCCCATGGAAAAGGAAAGTAGATATGAGGAAATGTCCACAGAAGTTCCTGTCCTCTCTCATAGACTGAATTGGCTAGAATTCATGACTGTTGGTTTAGACCTAGACCCATCTGCACAGGAGAAACTAGTCTTGTTCTGAATCTAGAAACTAGGCAAGAATGGACCATTGCCCTTACCATCACACTTTCTGCTCTCTGATATATCACCACCCTTTTAATTTCAACTCAGTAACCCTGTATACAATCGAATAACCATCTAGTTAAGTAAGTATCTGCCTAAAATGTGCCTTCTGAAAGATTATTATTCAGTTTTGTCTTAGAGAGGAGGAAGTGAACAATCACTGCTCAGGAGTTTTTTCTTAGTCATATATCACCCTTTCAAAGTATGAGCCGAATTTGTAGTTGGAACTTGCTTAGCCTCAGGTTCCATCTGAGACATATTTCACCAGTCTCCATACATTCTCTTGAGCCTTGAGTAATTTTTTGCTGACCAGTACAGTCTTACCTTGAGGGTACTTTATACTAAGCAAATCAACTCTTTCTTCGTGATAAAGCTAAATAGGCTCTCCAGGAAAGATCTCAGGCCTCAGATCTCTTTGTGGCTTTCTGCACAATCTTTAATCTAAGGCACCGAATGTATCAGTTATTGCATGACAAAGAGAGAAAAAGACATTAAAGAGAGAAAGGGAACATCCAAAGCATAGGTACCCTAAACAACAAGTCTATAAGATTACAAAAATAGGGTTTTCAGGTCCAGACTTCATCTGGTTTACTGTTTCATTAAATCCAAGTCCAGAGTGTAGGTATCCTAAACAAATCTATGAGATTACAAAACAGGGTTCTCAGGTTCAGGCCGCATCTGTTTTACTTTGTTTCCTTAAACCCAAATCCAGAGCACAGGTAGCCTAAACAAGTCTACGAGGTTACAAAAACAGGGTTCTCAGGTCCGGGCCTCATCTGTTTTACTTTGTTTCCTTAAACCCAAATCCAGAGCACAGGTAGCCTAAACAAGTCTACGAGGTTACAAAAACAGGGTTCTCAGGTCCGGGCCTCATCTGTTTTACTTTGTTTCCTTAAACCCAAATCCAGAGCACAGGTAGCCTAAACAAGTCTACGAGGTTACAAAAACAGGGTTCTCAGGTCCGGGCCTCATCTGTTTTACTTTGTTTCCTTAAACCCAAATCCAGAGCACAGGTAGCCTAAACAAGTCTACGAGGTTACAAAAACAGGGTTCTCAGGTCCGGGCCTCATCTGTTTTACTTTGTTTCCTTAAACCCAAATCCAGAGCACAGGTAGCCTAAACAAGTCTACGAGGTTACAAAAACAGGGTTCTCAGGTCCGGGCCTCATCTGTTTTACTTTGTTTCCTTAAACCCAAATCCAGAGCACAGGTAGCCTAAACAAGTCTACGAGGTTACAAAAACAGGGTTCTCAGGTCCGGGCCTCATCTGTTTTACTTTGTTTCCTTAAACCCAAATCCAGAGCACAGGTAGCCTAAACAAGTCTACGAGGTTACAAAAACAGGGTTCTCAGGTCCGGGCCTCATCTGTTTTACTTTGTTTCCTTAAACCCAAATCCAGAGCACAGGTAGCCTAAACAAGTCTACGAGGTTACAAAAACAGGGTTCTCAGGTCCGGGCCTCATCTGTTTTACTTTGTTTCCTTAAACCCAAATCCAGAGCACAGGTAGCCTAAACAAGTCTACGAGGTTACAAAAACAGGGTTCTCAGGTCCGGGCCTCATCTGTTTTACTTTGTTTCCTTAAGTCCAAACTTTACCTCTATTTCTCCTAGATGCACAAGACAAAAACATTTAGAGAAACACTGTATTTCCATGGCTGAAGAAAAAAATGTAAGCACCCTGCATTATAGAAAGAACTGCTTGGCCGCTGGGCAAAACAGTGTTCAGACAAAGGCTGCAACTAGAGAACAGTGGAGAGTATGGCCAGGAGAGCATGGAGCTGCTAGGAGGCAGCCCTGCAGGGCTGGCCAGAGAGGCATTTGCAGCAGCGCAGTCCATCCTGCTGCCAAGTGCAAGCCAGGACTGCTTCCACTCAGGCCTTCTGTAGGTCATCTCTTTTGACCTGGAACAGAGCACTGATATTTGGCCTCCAGGACATGGCTATTCAAAGACTGAGTTCATATTTGCTAAGCTGTTAATTACTGTGTAGGACTTAGTTTAATACCAGTGACACAGCAGGAAGTATCTCAAAGCCTCTACTTTGCTGTTCTCCACCAGTACCAAGGGAACTGTATATCACTTCTTAGTTCACATTATTATGTCTTTAAGAATTATCAGATCACAGTTTCAAGGAACCATCCTAGGAATGGCATACGTTTAAAAGAAAGGCAATTTCCAATTACTACAGTCTGTAAAAGCCAGAGATCAGATTCAATTACACCGCACTTTGCAATTTACAATCTGTTGGTGTTCATTCCAGCAGAGGCTTGTTAAAATGCTCTCTTGCTGCAGACCTCCAAAATATGCTTACCTCCTGAAAAACAAGAGGTTCTCAGTCCAGAGCCTCACCATAACTTAAGCCATCAAAATTCAGGCCAGGTCTTAGCCTCCAACTCAGAAGCTCCACTTAGGCAAGGATGGCACATGGCTGGGTTCCAGCCCAATAAAGGAGCTTTGTGAGCCACTGAGCAGTGTTAGTGTGAGCCTAAATTTAAAACGTGAATTTGGTGGAATGCACAAATATGCCATTAAGATTCTCACAGGCACACTGAACTATTACATGCTTCTCAATCCAGAATTTGAATGTCCTCCTTCAGGGTTTTTTTTCAGGTGGGTTTTTTTTTTTTTTTTGTTTGGGTTTTGTTGTTTGGTTTGGTTTGGTTTTTGGTGGGTTTTTTGTTTGGCTGTTTTTTTGTGGGTTTGTTTTTTTGTTTGTTGGTTTGGTTTTTGTTTTCTTTCGTTTTGTTGTTTGTTTTTACTTTTATATAGAAGATTTGGCTCTCCTGGCTTTACAGCTTGGTTGCCATTACTATAATACATATCTCCAGGCATGAAATAGGCATACAGTGATGGTGCTTGCCCTGATGTTTCCTAATGCACATTCAGGTAGATAGTTAATGGGAATGCTCACAACCAAGGCAGGTTGCAAAATCCAGAGTACCACAAAGGCAGTGAGATTCCCAGGCAGGTGGCCTTTACAAGTCTGTTCTTGTAAGTACAACGCAAATTACCTCTTAGGTATGCTACTGTAAAAATGAAGCATCAGTGCTAAAGCTAAAATAATTGTAACAGTTCACACCAGATCGAAATTTGGTGCTTTGTAAGAGACCACATAACAGTGGTACAGGACGGAAATGATGGAAGACACCAACATGGATTTTCAGAAAAATCCACAGTTTGGGCAAAATGCAAAGTGGCTTGTGACTAGTTACAACAAAAGAGATTTGAAATATACCATTAGGGTTGATAGGGAAAAAAAAAAAAAAAGGGAAAAAAAAAAGGAAAAAAAAAAAAAAAAAAAAAAAAAAAGAAAAAAAAAAAAAAAAAAAAAAAAAAAGGAAAAAAAAAAAAAAAAAAAAAAAGGAAAAAAAAAAAAAAGGTAAAAATGGAAAACAGTTACATTTCTAAACTTGTTCCAGAACCGAATTCGACCCACTCACGGATTTATTCCTTCCCCCTTTTCTGCATATCTGTTTGGATGGGCCTTGTCAAACACCAGGAAACATGAAACTGCAGCAGAGGAGGAGAGCACCAACAGAAATAACAGCACAGCTCTTTCTCGGTATTTAAAGATGCAGCTAATTTTCCAACAAGGAAATTGCCAGAAACAATGAACTGATCCTTTAATGAGACAGAACAAAATGACCTAAAATTTGTTTAGGAGACTAGATACCAACAAAAGTAGTTTCCGTGGGATCTTGCTTATTAACAATGGCGTAGTGTGAAATGAGCACACTCCTGAATGGGCCATTGACCTCACATTGTGGTTATTTAACCTACGGTGCAGTGCACCATGAATAAACTCCTGTTCAAAGTGGGCAGCTGCCTTTGCAGATTTAGCTTTTGTGAGTTCAGTTTACATTTCTTCTAAATATTGTGCTCCTCATTCTGCATTTTCTTTTGTGAGCTTGCCTTACCAGGTGTTAGTAATTTTTTTTTTCCTCAGGCATGGTGCAAGCCAAAGATAATTGTATCTGCTATCATTGCCACTAAGAAGGAACTACATTACCAGTGACATGGACTGAAGGGGTAAATCAGAGTAATCTCAGAGAACAGCACGGAGTCAAGCTCAGATTGCATAAATTGCTCCAAAGTCACAGGAGGAACCAGGTCATATAGCAGACAGCAATCTAAAACCTAGATTTGAGCAGGTGTCAGTTGACTCTCCTGCCATGAACAACGATCAGAAAAAGCACCAGAGGAGAACACAGAGGAAAAAAATCCTGCAGGAGCTGAGGGCATGAGAAGCCTAGTTCTCTGAGAAGTCTAACAATGGCAAAAGCACACAGCAGTCTGCAGAGCTGCTTGGTCTCACCTCTCCGGCCCTCAGAGAGTACAGCTGGAGCAGCACTTGGGCAGCATCCAAGAAGAGGTTGTGTCTCTACAGGAGGTTCCAAGGAAGAGGTGAAGTTGACTTTGCTAGCCTCAAGGAAAATCCCAAGGGAGTTTGAGGTGAAATGAGGGGAAAGCTAAGAGACAAGCAGACTTGGAAATGGAGAAGCTGCAATATCCATCAAAATGGAAGTCACATGCAGTTAAATATGAAGACATAACTTCTGAGCTACAAAAGCATCGTTGGGAAAACAAGGCAGGCAATTCAGTACAAAGGGACCTTCAAAGCCATGTGTTTTGTGCTAAACAAACTAAATGTTAACAGGCACATTGACGTGAAGTTGGCTCTTATAAGGAAGAAATTTCCCTTCCTCCTCACAGCAAGGCAGCAAGCCAAGCTGAAAGCTGATGATCAAAGGTCAGTCACCGCTCCTGAATCTCGCTAGTTATCAGGATCTCCACTGGAAACAAATGCTTTCACACTACAGTTGAGCACGTTTCTAAGGGCTGCTGAAAGCTACATTTCAATTAATGCAGAGGTAATACACTTCGGGTTCTGGGCAACGTCAGTATGTGAGATATTTCAAGTGGCAGCGAGTCAATACTCCATTACTAGCAGCTCGGCAGGGAAAGTGCCTGCTGGGAATAGGGACGCAGCTATGCTCTCTTGCTCCCGGGAGGGGGCCAGAGTGGGGAAACATCCAGTGCTGCTGCTTGCCCTGTGCTAGGTTTTTTGGGTGAAATGGAGAGCTTTGGTTTCTAGGATTAGGAGATCAGCACCGCTATTAGAGCCCCAGTAACAGTGTTTCAAAACCTTCTTCAGAAGAAAATCCAAGCTTCTGCAAAGACTGCCATCGTGAACTTTGAAAGCCAGTTTTTGTTTGAGCTACTCAAGTGTCCCTCCTGTTGGTCTTAGCAGCCCACTTGCCCACGCTCCCCCAAAAGTTAGCATCTTGACACTTACGTTGGCAAGTACTATTTATATCACACACAAGTGTCATGCAACTGGGGTTGCAGAGATAATTCTTTATACTTGGGGAAGAAAACATGCAGCATTTCATGTTTCCTGCACAAGAGACTCTTTAGTTTCTCATAGTCTGGATGTTGGCTACAAACAGCATTCCATGTTTTGCCCTTGAGCTGCTGAGATGTACCTTCTTGACCAAAAATTTTGGAAGCAAGTGAATCAGTATTTGAGTTTTGATGTAAGGTTGTGTACTTTTAAGCAGAGTGTGTGTGCCCCGTTGATGGCAGATAGTCCCCCCTAACCTACCTGAAAGTTTCTGTCTCTCTCAGAATTTATCCTGGTATGAACAAGGACTTTCTTTGCTGCCTAAATAAGTAACTTGAGGGGGGGAAAAAAAATCAGGAAAAATAGTAAATGATCTGTCTGAAAGACATATTATACTAGTTAACAGAAAGGTAGGGAATTGGGGTTTTTGCCCATGACACTGAGCAACTCCATCCTACTATGTTCATAGAATGGTAAGGTTGGAAGGGACCTCAAGGATCATCCAGTTCCAACCCCCTGCCATAGGCAGGGACACCTCCCACTAGTACAGGTCACTCAAGGTCACTCAACTATGTTACATGCATACTCCACAGTGCTTGATAGAAAATGAGCAAGGGATCTCAAAAAAATCATCCATCTAATATGGGTGGACTAAAATGAAGCTGAGAAGGAAATAAAAGGTGACATACCCACAAATACTGATTATGTTGTGGGAGTTAATGGAAAACAAAACTTTTCTTCATTTAGCAAAACAGTAGTTGCCACTGAACGTTACCCAAGCTTAACATGCATCAAGTGAAGAAGGAAAATTGTTTGTGCTGGGTTTTTGTTTGATGTTTGTGGGTTTTGGGGGTCTTGTTTGTTTGTTTGTTTTAATGAATGAAATTAATTTGAGTGACAGTTGGTATGAAGTCTAAGGAGGAATTAAGACACAATTCAATCCAGAGAATAAGACCTCAAACCATAGACTCCTCTTTTCACTAGAGCTCATTTCGTCCTTCCAACAGGCAGAGAAAAGAATGAAAGAGAGGAAACCAATGCAAAAGCTTCAGAAAAAGAGAATAAGCTGTGTTGCAGGTTGGAAAATAGCAGCTCAGCATGCTTTGTGGGCTTTCCTCCCCCTTTTAAATTACTGTAGCATTTATTCCTCCACAGTGTGTTCAAGTCCCTTGAATGTTCATCACTTCAGAAAGGAATTTGAGTGGAGTGGGAGTGCACAGACAAGTATGATTTGGATTACCTACAGCTTTCTCAAAAAATGCAGATTTATCTCTGTGTCAGCTGATTTAGGAGATATGCCAACTAAGTAGGTAATATACAAGAAAAGCAACAGGCCAATTATTTTTTTAGCAATTACCACTTCAATTAAAGTTGGAAGCATTTTTTTTTCAGATCTTTGTCATATTGTTGAAACATGTTCAAACAAAACTGCTTGTCGTGCCGCAAATAATCCTTGTGTCACACAATGTCTATGACCCCACAGTGACAGAGATCACTACACAGAACATTTCCACGCTGGTAGAGAGCTTCCTGACTTCACTGTGGCTCTGCAAAGATGTGGAGCTTGCCGTGCAGAGTCCACATCAGCAAAAACCATCAATAAGACTTTGTGTATTACCAATAAACTCCAGCAGATTTCTGTGTACCTTCCTTGCCAAAGCAGTGTCACTGTGGAAAGACTGAAGAGGGCAAAGTTTGCTTTCCTGCTCTATATCAGGACAAGGAAAAACTGCCTTTTGCTTGCTGCTTTTCTCCTAGGTCTTGTATTCACAGAATCATAGAATTAGTCAGGGTTAGAAGGGACCACAAGAACAAGCCAGTTCCAACTGCCCTGACATGGGCAGGGACACCCTGCCCTAGATCAGGCTGGCCAGAGCCTCATCCAGCCTGGCCTTAAACACCTCCAGGGATGGGGCTGCCACCACCTCCCTGAGCAGCCCACTCCAGGGTCTTTCACCCTTATGGTGAAGAACTTCATCCTAACATCCAGTCTGAATCTACCCATTTCTATCTTTGTTCCATTGCCCCCAGTCCTATCACTACCTGACATCCTAAAAAGTCCCTCCCCAGCTTTCTTTTAGGCCCCCTTCAGATACTCCAGCTGACTTTTGAGCAGCGCAGAGATCATGGTGCAAAGAGCAGCATTGTAGTTCAGCTCCCCTGAATCACCTGGTTTCCATGCGGAGTTTAACCTCATTATCAGCAACTCACACTTGAAAAAGGCCTCTTGAAATCCACTGGCTGTAACTTAATCAATGCTGTGAGTCCCACAGAGCACTTAGTACTAAAACAAAGATGACTGTATTTCTTTGGAAGCTGGTCGCGTTTAATTCCGCAGATCGAAAAATTAAGCCATCACACACATCAAATTCACCCACTTGAGTTATTTTGCATGTAAGCCTTCATTTCACTAGTTGTTCTGTATGCTGTCTCTATTTTCTGCATGAAAATGAAAGCTCCAGCCAGAGTCAGGTCCTGCTGAAAGCTCTGACTCATTCTCATATTTCTCTTTGCTTTAGGGCCTCTCTTCCTAACCTTTATACTTTTCCTCTGCAAGAAAGCTAAGAAAAAAAAAAAATTGTTCTCATCATCTCATCTACTGATGCTAGTGAGAGTAATGGCTTTTGTTCATAGTCTTAATATAGCATCATCACCATTCTCCTTCAGGTTTTCCATGAAACAGCCTAATTCATCTCATCAGTAGTCACCAAAGTCAGTCGAAACACTTCTATAGATTCCAATGGGCACTAAATAAGTCTCTACAAAGACCAACTTGTGCAGTTTTACTAAAATCTTCTTTATATTAGATAATTTTATTTTTTTTCCTGGAAATATTTTAATACTTGGGTCCATTACGTAAGTTATGGAATGATCCATAGGCACACAGCTGTCAAAGTGAAAATAAACTGAAGTCTTCATTGAAATCATCCCTACAGCTCACACAAAATCTCTGTATCTTTCCCTACAACTCTGTATCTTCTAGTCTTCTACAACCAGGACAGGAAAGTCCTTTCACCAAGGGCAAATCATGCCTGACAGATTTGGTGGCAAGTCACAGCAACGGTGGTCAAGGGAAGGGCAACTGACATCATCTACCTGGACCTGAGTAAGGCATCTGACTCTGCCCCACATGACATCCTGGTCACCAAAATGGAAAAACATGGACTTGATTGGTGGAGCACTGCTGGGTAAGGAACTGGCTGGCTGGTGGCACACAGAGAGTGGTGATCAAGGGCACAATGTCCACCTGGAGACCAGTGACAAGTGACATCCCTCAGGGGTCAGTGCTGGGACCTGTGCTGTTTAACATCTTTGTCAGTGACATGGACAGAGGAATCAGTGCACCCTCAGCAAGTCTGCAGATGGCACCAAGCTGTGTGGCACAGTCGAGTTGCTAGAGGGCAGGGATCCATCCAGAGGGACCTGGACAGGTTGGAGAGCTGTGCCCAGGCCAACCTCATGACATTCAAGAAGGCCAAGTGTAAGGTCCTGCACCTGGGTAGGCACAATCCCAAGCACAAATCCAGGCTGGGTGGGGAATGGCTGAGAGCAGCCCTGAGGAAAAGGACCTGGGGGACTGGGGTGATGAAAAGCTCAAGATGAGGCTGCAGTGTGAGTGCAGCCCAGACAGCAACTGTATGCTGGGCTGCAGCCAGAGCAGTGTGGGCAGCAGGGCAAGGGAGGGGATTCTGCCCCTGTACTCTGCTCTCATCAGACCCCATCTGGAGTACTGTGTGCAGGAACCCCCAACGCGAGAAGGACATGGAAGTGTTGGAGCAAGTCCAGAGGAGGCCACAAAGATGCTCAGAGGGCTGCAGCAGCTCTGCTATGAGGACAGGCTGAGAGAGTTGGGGCTCTTCAGACTGGAGAAGAGAAGGCTCGGAGGAGACCTTGGAGTAGCCTTCCAGTATCTGAAGGGAGCTACAGAAGGGCTGGGGAGGGGCTATTTACAAAGTCTTGTAACAACAGGATGACGAGGAATGGGTTTAAACTGTCAGAGGGGAGACTGAAACTAGATGTTAGGAAGAAGTTCCTTCCAGTGAGGGTGGTGAGACACTGGCACAGGTTGCTCAGGGAGGTTGTGTCTGCTCCCTCCCTGGAGGTGTTCAAGGCCAGGTTGGAGGAGGCCTTGAGTGACCTGTACTAGTGGGAGGTGTCCCTGCCTGTGGGAGGGGGTTGGAACTGGATGATCTTTGAGGTCACTTCCAATCTAAACCATTCTATGATTCTAAGTACTTGTTAGGTTTAACAAATCAGCAACTGGCACCAAGAATCTTTAAGCATATTCCATTAACCTGATGGGCAATCAGAAGGCAAAGGAGTAGACAGTCCTCTTTACCAGTGGTGTTTAGTGGGACATTTACTGTCCTAGAGTCTAATCCTTGCTAACCTCTCACAGATGCAGCAGCAGTCTTCCCTCAGGTTACCTGATGGCTCAGCTTTATTCAATCTTTACCCATTCATCTGTTCTAAGGATTACTGCAACATTGCAGCTAAAACATGCAAGAAGTACTCAGCTCACATGATGAAGGTTTTATCAGGTGAAAGCTCATGGAAAAGGGGCTTTAATTATCTCACTTCTTATTATAAAACTTACTGAATTTCATCCTGGAATCTCAGGCAACACTTCCCATTCATGGTGTGCCTGTGAGATGAGAACACTAAAATTCAGTGTCTAGCACAGCCCTTCTTGCAAGTGTTCTGGTGCTGCTCTCAGCCTCCTGGTTTTGAAAATCTAGTTGTGATTTGCAAAACACCTCAGCAGAGGATCAGCATTTCAAGATGGCTCACATCTTTTTAATTGCCGTTTCCTCACCGCATCATGAAAGTACTTTCTGTTCCTGTGTTTTCTGTGCCAGAGCCGTAGCCACCACCATTATAACTGACTGGGAGACAACCCCGGTTGTGACCAAGACCTCTGACATCAAACTCTTCGGCAAGCGGAGCACTAACAAGGTCCAGATCAATGACACCTCCCTCCTGGACTACACTGCGGTGAAAGAGAAGTATGCTGAGTACCTGCCGCACGGCGCCGTGCGCTACGCTGCCAAGCACTCCCGCAAGGCTCAGTGCCCACTCGTGGAGAGGTTAACCAACTCCATGATGATGCACAGCCACAACAACGGCAAGAAGCTGATGACTGCGCGCATCGTCAAGCACGCCTTCGAGATCATCCGCCTGCTCACCGGGGACAGCCCGCTGCAGGTGCTGCTCAATGCCATCATCAACATGGGGACTCGACGCGCATCAGGTGCATGGGCACTGTGCGCAAGGGTGAGCTGGAGAGGGTGGCCACGTCCAACTGTTAAGAGGTCACCTCCTGACTCCCCCCTCCTCAAATAAAGTCACTTTGTGGTGAGAAAAAGACCCAAGCAAACAACAAAAAAACAACTCTACTCTGTCCTGGTGGGGCCACATCGGGAGTACTGTGTCCAGTTCTGGGCCCCTTAGTCCAAGAGGGACATAGAACTGCTTGAGAGAGTCCAGTGCAGAGCCACAAAGATAATGAAGGGAATGGAACATCTCTCTTATGAGGAGAGCCTGAGGGAGCTGGGACTGTGCTGCTTGAAGAAGAGGAGACTGAGAGGTGACCTCATTAACGTTTATAAATATGTGCAGGGTGAGTGCCAGGAGGCTGGAGCCAGGCTCTGCTGGGTGATACCCAGTGACAGGACAAGGGGCAATGGGTGGAAGCTGAGGCACAGGAAGTTTCATTTAAACATGAGGAGAAATGTTTTCCCTGTGAGGGTGACAGAAGCCTGGAACAGGCTGCCCAAGGAGGGTTGCGGAGTCTCCCTCTCTGGAGATATTCCAAACCCACCTGGATGTGTTCCTGTGTGATCCTGCTCTGGCAGGGGGGGTTGGACTGGATGAGCTTTTGAGGTCCCTCCCAGCCCCTGACACTCTCTATGATACTTAGGTTATCCTAACTTTGGATATGTTCCATGGTGGAATTGCTCACATAAAGGGCAGAGCAAGGTGACTAAATCTACTGGACTTCATAAAACACAGCCTACAAGTACTACACCCAATGTAGACAAATTTTCCTTAAGCAAGGAATTACTCAGTTTAGCTATAGGCTCATTCATATCAGATTCTCTCATTACAGGGTCACGAGTCAGCAGAGGTGACTTCATGTGGATCTGCATCTTTCAGAAGCAAAGGCCCAGCACAACAAAAACTACCTCAGTCAGCCTTCAATTTCAAGCTTTTCTGTCTTTCATCCCTTTTCCACCTTCCCGGCAAGAAAACCAGCATCAGCTTCTTTGGGTGTAGCATGGCACAACCTCCACCCATAGCAGACTCAAGGAGCCATCATTTCTAAAGCATCAGGATCTCCCAACCTCATACCATTCACCAGCATCTCCTTACAGAACTTCTACCTACAAGCCTACCCTAAAGCTTTCATGCCCTTTTACAAGGGCCTTGCTTCACTGACAGAGCCCTAACACAGATCTTCAACCCTAGTCCCAGTCCTGCAACTTGTAGCAAGCCCATTTCCCTTCTCATGTGAGTTTGTTTGCTCCCTTCATTTAGAGTAAATAATATATAATTAAGGTTGAGACCCTGTTGGGTCCAGCTGCCCATATGACAGGATGCCATCTATAGATCTGCACGTGGTCTGGTTTGGTCAGTCAGCATTCAAGTGCTCATTTCGCCCTGACTTTCTGGGTCATCTGCTGCAGCTGAGCAAAGCAGATAGACATGTTTAACTTGAAACATAGGAACAGCCCCTAGGAATCAAAAGTAGTGACATTGCCTGCTCACCTAACTAAAATGCTTAACTGCATCAGAGCTGATGTGACCTAGCTTTGGCTCTGGATTCAAATGCCAGAGGCTGTAGTTTTCACTTGCTGCTTTAAAGGAATACAGCAAGTCCCTTTTTGAGATACTGAACTGCATCACGTTTAGCTAATGTCAGGGGAAATCGTGGGTCCTTTGGGAATCTCTGAAGTTTAGGCACATGATACATAAAGATTGTACAAACAATGCAGCTAAATAAGTACATTTGGCAATAAAACAGTCATTTACTGAGGAAAAAAGAACACAGAGAAGAGGAATTAACTGAGAAGTATTCTTTTGTAAAATTATTGGCCCAATCTCCATGTAAACTATCAAAGAATCTTGGAAATTACTTTGGAGATTTCCAGTCACTGGAGCACTGTTGCCAGCTTCCTATTTCCATGCCACAGAGATAATAAAGACACACTGAACAATTCTGCCTAAATTCCATTGCTGCTTTTAGGTGACTTTTCCACTATTTTCTACATGGTGACATTTTTAAGCAATAAGAAAACTCCACCTTGCATACCATGCTGTTCCCCTCTGTTTCTGAGGTGCTGCAGAACCCACGATTCACCTCTGCTACATGCATAGAGTGAAGGGGTTGCAGACTGGCTCCAGGGGTCGCAGACATACTCTGAGACATGAAGCCAACTCCACCAGCTCTGCACTGCCACTGCAGCACAGTTCCTGGTGGAGAGACTGTCATGAAGGCTTGAAGATAGACCTTAGAAAGCTGCATTCCTGCCAGTCCTGCTGAGATTTGCAGCAGGATCATAAAGTTAGGTCACTATTTCCACATTACCTTCACTGAACAGGAGCGGCCCAGCTACACGCACTAAACCAAGAACAACTCTGGCCTTTAATTCAAACCCTGAAACTTGAGAGGAGCATGAAAATATAATAGTAAATACCTTTTTTTAAAAGGTTCCATTTCCTCTGAATACATTGATGCACTTATCTCCAGGGTTGCAGCTACCAGCCAAAATCTATCCATCTCCAGAGGTGAATAGTTAGTGAGACTATGAGATCATATCCTCTGAAATTAATTCCCTGGCCCACCTTCAATTCATGAATTTTGCACAAAGCATTTGAGGGAACACACTGCTTCTCAGCCAAAGATGGCTTGATAATAAACAAGATTATTTTATGAACACAGAAATTAGAGAAGGTCAATAAACAAACCCTATTTTAATAACACCTTTTGCATTTTTCCCCAGGAGAACCAGAGCAGCAAGTGAATTTGTGTTTATATGAAAACCCCAGCTCCAGACACACTGTTAATCAGTGCTGTTAATCACTTTGGGCCAAGCACGTTTGCATCTGTGGAGGATGAGGCCTGCCCTGGATTTGATTCACATTTGATATGAAAGATAGCAATCCTGATACCAAACAGAAGGTGGAGGAGAACATGGCCCTCTCCAAGAAGTGCAAAGTGCACCTTAGACAAACAGGGTTTGTGTTTTTAGAAGCAGGCCCTAATTAAAGCATCCACACTGGTAATTGAGTGCTGGTCATTTATTTGGCTGAGCAATAAGCAGGAGAGCTCAGCAGTCTGTTGAAACATTTTATCTCTTGTATGGCCATTTTTAGCCTATCCATGGCCTGCCTTTTGAGGTATCACCATATTAAAAATGTTCTTCCCTGAAGGTATTTCCACACTGCAGCAGATGTCATTGACTTGGCACTACTTGAAGGGTCTATTAAAAGTAATGGGATTAATTACTTGGGTTGTCATCACAACATCACCTTTGAGATATTTAACACTGTTTGATAGCCTAATCCTGGGAAGTGCTGAGCGCTTCCAGACTCAACGCTGCTGAGACAAGGTCCAGTGCAGGTTCCTCACTCACTGGTGTGATAGAATCATAGAATAAAAGTTGGAAGGGACCACAGGATAAGCTAGTTCCAACTGCCCTGCCATGGGCAGAGACACCCTACCCTAGACTGGGCTGTCCTAGAGCCTTATCTGGCCTGGCCTTAAACACCTCCAGGGATGGCATTGCCACAATCTCCCTGAGCAACCCACTCCAGGGTCTCACCACCCTTCCTAACATCCAGTCTGAATCTATCCATTCCTAGCTTTGTTCCATTTCCCCTAGTCCTATCACTACCTGGCATCCTAAAAAGTCCCTCCACAGCTTTCTTGTAGTACCGCTTGAGATATCGAAAAGCCACAATAAGGTCACCTTGGAGCCTTCTCCTCTCCAGACTGAACAGCCCCAACTCCCTTAGTCTCTCCTCAGGATAGGTGCTCCAGCTTCCTGATCATCCTCATGGTCCTTCTCTGGACACCTTCCAGCACATCCATATCCCTCTTGTAACAGGGGCTCCAGAACTGGACACAGTACTCTAGGTGTGGTCTCACCAGTGTGGAGCAGTGGGGCAGGATCACTTCCCTCACCCTTCTGCCCACACCTCTCTTGCTGCAGCCCAGGCTCTGGTTGGTTCTCTGAGCTGCAAGAGCACACTGACAGCTCATGTTGAGCTTCTTGCCCACCAGCAGCCCCAAGTCCCTCTCCTCATGGCTGCTCTCAAACCAATCACTGCCCAGCATATATTGGTGTTTGGGAGTGCCTCCTTGGGTCTCCTCCTGATGCTACTGCTGTGTGTCCCCCCCAGCATGGGATGCCATACCACCACTTGTAGGAGACTTGACCCAGCAACAGGCACTGCAGCCAGCCCTGGGTGATGACTGGAGTACCAAATCCTGTCATCCTGTATTAGCTGATGATTTGGGAAAGTGATACTGCTACAGCCCGGGGTGGACTGACAAGTGGAGAAGCATGATGAGGAGGGAGAAGCAGAGAGGAACTTCTGGGTACTAACTATAAATCCTGTTGCCTTGCTGAAGGGACTGATCATATGTAATCTGTGGTGATACCAAGGAGGAGGGGAGAGGAGTCAGGAGTGAAGGAATAAAGTTGAGCCTGGGAAAGGGGGAAGGAAAGGTGATTTTCTACATTTTACCATTATTTTTATTTTTGCTTTCTAACACCCAAATCGGTAATTAAATGCACATAGAGCAGTTTGCAATATATTAATTTTCCTCAAGTCTAGCACGTTTTGCCCATGAGGGTAATCAGAAGTTACCCCTGACATCCTGTGATCTCCCTGTCATCTCAACACATAAGCTTTCTCATTCCTGTTCCTCCTATTCTCCCCTTCCTGGTGAAGGCATGGAATGAGCGATCAGCTGGTGGGAGTTTGGCTGCCAGCCATGGCCATCCCACCACACTTAGACACCAAACATCTGACGTGGGCAAATGTTGAACCACGAGCAGGGAACTGAGAAGCACAGCACCTATGGAAGCCTCAGTGAAAGGATGAGGCTTCTGCTGCTCTCTGAGTACTGAACTCAGCCAGAGTAGACCTCAACTTTTGCCAAACTATCTGGTTGCATCGCATTTCTTCATAAGGAAGTGTTTCTTGGGTTCTGCTAAGTTCCTGCCAGCACATTTGACTTCCATCTTGGGAAAGAAAGTGCAATATAGCAGAGCATCCTTGAAAAATTGCTGAGCTCTGTTCTGTGGCAGTAATGACAGCATCTATTGCCAATAAAATAAAAAAAATTCTATACACATAGAGAGGATAAGAGAGGTCTCTACAGCACAGTTCTGTTGTTAATTTCAGTTGCTGATATTGCTGTTTGTTTCGCTTTAGACATATCACCAGCTAGGGAAAGGAAGCATCAGATACAGGGTTAGATTACAGAAGATAATTTACACAGAGCTTTCTCTCAAAATTGGTTCAAATCATCTCAGATATGAGTCAGGCCATGCAAACTAAAACCTCCCTAAACACTGTAAACCAAGTAAGAATAACTATGAATTTGAAATATGAAAAGACAGGGATGTCTCCAGGCATCTTTCTCAGCATCTTCAGTGATATGGAAGACAGACTCATTGGCACATTAATGACATTCATATACAGTATTAAACTGAAAATGTTCTCAAGTGCTACAAAGGGCCATGAATTATTACAAGGAAACTAATGCAAGTAGAAAGTAGAAAGAAAACATAAGGCAAACAGATTTAGGACCTCGCCTGAAGTCTATTGAATTAGGGTAGGAAGTCCTTAACTCGGTGGTGCTTTAGATTTTTCCTGAGTTGGAGGAATTCAAACTAGCATTTTCTCTACAGGAAACAGAGCTGCTCCTCTAAGCTCAGAGACAAACCTGAAAAGCAGGAATAACAAAAGCGAGCGCGAAGTGAAAGCAGGGAGCCAGCTAGATATGGTTATGTGATGCAGCTTTGCAGTTATACAAGCTAATGTATTTTAGGCTGCAAACAAACACATATGTGATGTGGTGCTGTGCCAAGGGACCCAGGCTAGCCCTGAAAGAGGTAGCTGTGTTTTCAGAACCTCTGTGGCCGTATTTGCTTGGCACCACTTTCAGTCTCAGAGGAATGCGATGTTTCACCTCAGCAGCAGGCTGCAGCAACGTGCGAGCACAGCTCCCGCAGAACAGCATGCTGGCAAAACTCAGGCTGAGTCACTTTCAGCTCAAATGCAAGTCTCAAATCCATGGAACTTTTCCTAGCTGTTGAAAGAAGGGCTGTTGGGGAGAAAAAAAAACAAACAAACAAAACCAAACAATCAACCAACCAAACAAAAAACCACAACACCCAGAAATCATCTATAGAGATCATCACAGCTGGCTGCACTTACTCAAAGAGCTGAAGTGTTTCTTGTAGCTGCTAGAAGCCCTTCCAGGTGCTGCCTGCTAGCCACAGTAGTGCTCTCAAGGAGATGAACTCTCTCCTTTGGCATAGGAAAAGGCTGTACTCAATCCCAAAGAAGATACTGTGGATGAAGAGGTTAAACTTAGTGCTGCTTGAACTCTGTAAAATTGCAGGAAACGTTGACCATTTAAGTGTCAGACTATTCTGCACTGATTTCTTTTCTTCCCCTCCTCTTTCTGTGAGTTGAAAGAAATAGATTAAATGGAAAGGATCTTACTTGTTATGCTCATACAAAGTGGCACAGAACTAAGCAGACATCTAACCTAGATAGACAGGCTTTTATCTTATGTAAAGCATAAGCAGACTGCAAAGTAAAGCCACTATTAACCTCTGCCTTATTTCTTCTAAAAGGGTTTTTTAGGAATTTGAAAGCGGAGCAAAGTGAAAACTGTATTTCAGAGTAAGGCCAGGTAAGCAAAGACCGGTGGGAGAATCATAGAATCACAGAATGTCAGGGGCTGGAAAGGACCTTGAAAGATCATGCAGTCCAACCCCCTTGCCAGAGCAGGATCACCTAGAGCAGATCACACAGGAACACATCCAGGCAGGTTTGGAATATCTCCAGAGAGGGAGACTCCACAAGCCCCCTGGGTAGCCTGTTCCAGTGCTCTGTCACCCTCACAGGGAAAAATTCCTCCTCATGTTTAAATGAAACTTCCTTTGCCTCAGCTTCCACCCATTGTCCCTTGTCCTGTCACTGGGTATCACCCAGCAGAGTCTGGCTCCAGCCTCCTGGCACTCACCCTGCACATATTTACAAACATTGCTGAGGTCACCTCTCAGTCTCCTCTTCTTCAAGCAGCACAGCCCCAGCTCCCTCAGGCTCTCCTCATAACAGAGATGTTCCATTTCCTTCATCATCTTTGTGGCTCTGCACTGGACTTCCTCAAGCAGTTCTATGTCCCTCTTGGACTAAGGGGCCCAGAACTGGACACGGTACTCCAGATGTGGCCTCACCAGGGCAGAGTAGAGGGGCAAGAGAACCTCTCTCAGTCTGCTAACCACAGCCCTTCTAATCCACTCCAGAATGGCATTGCCCCTCCTGGCCACAAGAACACATTGCTGGCTCATGGTCAACCTCCCATCAAATAGGACCCCCAAACCCTTTTCCCCTTCACTGCCTTACATGACTGCACTGCACTGCTTTATCTGTCTTTCCATGCTGGTTGAGTCTCACCATCAGCTGGTCCTTCTTGCCCTATATACTGAACATCTTGAAATAATGAACCTTTGGCCCCTCTCTGGTTTTATGTAATAGTAATAATCATAACTATTCTGAGGTAGCTGAGGGTGTTACTCCAGGGAAGATTAGCTCATGGTGTAGGTCTTAAGAATTTACTCCTTAGTTTGGGAAACATCTGTTGAATATAAAGCAGCAATTGTACTGCTACTTGTTTCTTAATCATGTGCCAGAAGCTTCTTATTAAGGCTACTCAAGTGACCTGTGTGACAAATTATTGCCTCAATGCTTTTCCTTATAGGCACTGCCATGGTCATGCTGTTAGAAATCCAGCTAGTAACACTACAGTCTGATCTCTGTAGGGGACATTTCAGCAACCTGCCAGGAGCAGACCAGAGAATGAACTAGGACATGTAGTTTACTGCTTAGTAGTTTAGTCCCCAAATAATGACATAGTCAGATATCAAGCCCAAATTCCTCTCAACTTGTGTCCAGTAGGAGGAACTGGGCAACCACTCCAGCTTTTCCTTTCCTATTTCATCATCTACTACTCTTGAGAGGACTCAACTATGGATGTGAGACACTGGAAAGCAGAAGACTTACCAGGTAATGTAGAACTTCTTTTATAATGATAGGATTATTCCCTCTATGTTACTGTAATTCTGAGCATATGTAATGAGGCCAATGCCATTATACATTACTTGGTTCTCAGCAGTTGGGTGTTCTATTACTGACAAGTTCTTTTCCCTGTGTTTGGATCAATCTTGTCTGTTTTAATCCCTCTTTGAATCTTTCCTCAAATCTCCCTATCGCTGGGAGTTGACCAAAACTTCCATCATGTGGGGAGGTCCACTAATGATGGAGTCCTAAGACCCTGCACTAGAATTTTTAACATTTCCAGCAGTCCTCTGGTTGAGATGCAGCTACAGGTAGGCATGATAGGAGAGCCATCCATTCAAGTCTGACAGGGCTTTAAAAAGGCTCTGCAGCTTTAAGGTGAATCTTATAGAGTAGGGTTATAGGCCCTGAGAGTCTTTTCCAACTTGGATGTTTCTGTGATTCTGCGAATATTTGTTTCTGTTTTCTCTTAACTTCTGCAATCTAACTCCTCCCCACTCCTCTATGTAAGGGTGCTGACCTCACATCCTACTAAACCAACCTCAGGCAGCACTAACTTCAAAATGCAGCTTCAATCTGCTCTGGAAGACATAAGTGTCTTCGAATTTGCTTTATAATAATAATTTTAAAAAGGCAAAATAAAGCACTGAAGTGCATTGTACTGAGTTACATCCTATGCAACATCTAGAGCTATAACTGGAACAGGATCACAAGGTGTTAGGG
>VWYK01109274.1:0-10666 GCA_013399775.1 Semnornis frantzii
AGTGTCATCTGCAAACTTGTTGAATGTGCACTCGATTTCCTCTGTCCATATTGCTGACAAAGATAAACAGCACTGGTCTCAGCACTGGTCCCTGAGGGATGACACTTGGCACTGGTCTCCAGGTGGACGTTGTGCCCTTGATCACCACTCTCTGCATGTGACCATCCAGCCAATTCCTTATCTTATTCTTATCTTATTTCTCATTACTCTACTCTGATCCTATTTGTAATAAATTAAGTTAATTTCCCTGGTCTGAGTCTATTTTACCTGGACCATAACTGTTGAGGGATCTCCCAGTCCTTGTATAGACTCATAAGTTTCGAGTCACGAGGTTTCTTTCCCTAGTTGAGGCATCTAGCCAAGGTCAACCTATTACATTAACTGAAAACTAAATACCATATATTGAAGTATTATATCAGTCTAGCTGCTTTTTACAACATAAAAAGAGACCCCCTCAAAAAATTATTAATACACCTAAGGGACCATGAAGGACATTTGTTCTCCAACCGCAGCTAGGCACGATTCATGTTCACAGCCTAATCCTAAGGCTCATTGAGAGTGTTTAATACCAGTTGTTGATGTGCACTGGACTCATCATATATATGACTCATCAACAGTTTGCATCCACTAGCTCTGGCAGTGCATTGAAGTCAATTACATTCCTTCTTTCAAGATATCGGAAAATTAATTTGGCTAAAAAGCTGTAAATGCCTCACTTATCATCATGCCTTTATCACAGCATCATAACAGCAAGCAGTAATAAAATTTTAGGCTGACCTCATCAGTGGTATGTCCAGAGACAAGCAATTTGAAATCCAGTAAGTATACAGTTGGAATAACATTTCTGTGAAGTGGGTTTAATGTTTAACTGTGTTGCCACGTCCTGCTTGGCTTTTTCTCTACCACAACTGCCACAGTTAGGGGCTAAGTGCCAGCCTCAATTGTTTGCATCAGAATTTTTCAGAAGAATTTCATGAGGCAGAAAAGCAGAACTGGAAAATTATCTCTTATATCCATGCTCTCCATCAAAATAGGTAAGACAGTAAGTAAAAAATACCTTTGGGGACTAATTTAAGAGAAACTATTCACACATTGGAGGATGTACAGTGCTTACAGATCATAGATTTATGAGAATGCTGCTCCTTTTTACAAATTTGATATACAATTCAGCTCAAATTTCTGTCTTTACATACTGCTTGTACTGGACAACATTAATATTTCACAGGCAAATACAAGTATGTTGAAACTCATCTGGGAGAAAAGATAAAAGTTATATCAAGTTTGAATTCAACTCCATAAAGTTTGACTCTGGATAACAGGCTCCAGCAAGTCCATAAATCTTATTAGCTTTCATTGAACTGATTGAGTTTCTTTGGCTCATCAACAAGAGATGTCCATCCAGAAAGCAGTCCATTGTCTTTCTTCCTGGAAGCATGCAGTTCTCATATACACAGACCTTAATGGCCTAAAGAATAAACTTAAACTCATGGCAGGCCTGCAGTGTGTCATACTCCATCAGGAGCCAATGTGCAAATAACATATTTCCATTTTTAAAATCTGAAAAATGTCACAAAAAGCTTTTGGCATTTATATGACTCAGACAATCACACTTACACCCTCTAATTCTCTCTGCAGGCAATTTCTAATTTTCAGCATAAAACCGCAGCAGAAAATCACGAATAACTGTTAAAGTTGAAAACTAAAGTTCTGCAGCATAGCAATTAAAGTACACCAGACTACAAAAAAAGAATATTCAGAAGGACACTAGCAAAAGTTATTCCTTAAAAATCAAAATATACTACATTTAAATGACAAATGGTCTTTATACAGATAGTGGTGCTGATTTATCAAAATTAATCCCTGTAGGTTCATACAAATTCATGCATCTGTATAAGATTTTCACCTACGTCTTTATTGAAAAGAAATCTAAGTCAAGTATCTCTTTTTCCTTCTTCCATGTATCATTTCTTGTAGTATGTTCAAGGTTTTTTTGTATATTCCCATAGAGTATGTTCAAAAAGGTTCAATAGTCTGTGGGTTTTTTTGGTTTTTTCCTTTAGTACTTTAAAGAAAGCAAATTAAAAACACAACGATTTCTTATCTGGAGTAATACAAAGGCAGTGTAGTACCCATACACGTTGCATAACTCATCTTTTGGAATTAGAACCACAATGGCCATCTGTATGAACTTACAGTGACAATAGAAAATGAGATCCCAAACAGTGTGAAATCTGTCCTGATGACATACAGGTAGCATAAAGAAGACTTATGAGCAAAAATAAGAATGAGGGGAAAGGAACTGTGTCATGACCAGGTTATCCTGTATAAACCCCCGACAAGGGGTGGGGGATCCTGCTAAGGTTCAGATAATTTTCTTGGAGTAAATAAAGATGAAACAATGTCAAACAGATGATAAGTGGGTTTATTATATTGGACCAGATCAGAGATAAAATGGGAAGGAAAAGCAGAAGGAACAATATATCAAGGAGAAAGGATATCACCATTCCCTGGCTTGAAATCATGGAATCATCTCAGGAGCAGTTCCAAGTTTCTTGGCAGCAGGCACACTCACTGCAAGAAGCAGCGCTGGGCGTGCACAGCTGTGCCACATAGTCCTTTCCAGACTGCAGACAGCATGAAGTGGGGCCATACCACATGGTTTCTCTCTGGAGCGCAGGCAGCAGTAGGAATGGAGTAGCACAGGGTGAGGAGTACAGGCTGGTTGCTATGAAGCCTTGTAGGCACGGAGGCAGTGGTGGGAATGGAGCAGCACAAAGTTGTGCAGAGTAGGCAGCACAGAGCGTAGAGGGGAGTAGACCAGTGTGGCTCCCTCCAGCCCCCTGCTCCCCCATGCTTCCCTGGAAGTCATCCATTTTCCTCTCACTCCCGGCGTGGCTGGCAATGAGGAGGGCAGTGCCACCAGAGCTGTGCAGAGTGCCATGTGCACACCTGCACTTCAGTGGCATTGTTTGAAACAACCAAAACACTCAAGGTCTCACATTCCATCCCCTGGTTCATATGCTGGGTATACTGTTGCTTCTATCTGGGTGGTGATACGAACACAAGTGTACAAGGAGAGAGAGAGAAAGAGAGAAGAGAAAGGAGAAAGCAACTGGAATTTAGTGAACAAAAGTAACACCTTTCACAGAAAGCCATCTTCCCCCTCCCCCGAGTTTCAAAGATCTTCTAAGGCAATGTGTGATGCCGGTGCCAGTCCTTTGAACCAGTCCTTTCGACTTTGATGACTCAGGAACAATTTGGAGATCTGGTTGGAGATTTCCTTTCAACTCAGTTCAGCTTCATCACTAGAGGTGATGCCTCCTCCCATGAAATGGAGGGGTTTGTCCAAATCATTTAGTGAGAGACACTGAATTCAGTAGTTAAATTCCCCACTGGACCTTTCTGATGTTCCAGTTTCTGTTGAGATCTGTCATAGAGGTTGCACAAGCAAATAACAACTTTGCAAGCAACGCAAAAAACCTTAATCAGTTTCTAGGCAAAGTTTGCAATAAGGACAAGGAGAAAGGTTCCCCAAGACCAGCAATTAAAACAACTTAACGTGTACACCCAATAACCAAATGATATAAAAGTCAATTTTTGAAAAAATTATGAACATAACGATCACCTAAAGTGCACTTTCACAAGGAAGAACACAATCCTGACTGGCAAAGGCCCATCTACCTCCTCCAAGTCTTGACTGGCAAACGTTGATCCTTTTTTTCTGCAAGGAGAAGAACAAAAACTCCTTGGACCAGCCCTAAATACAGGGAACAATCCAATGAGTATCAATTCTGTGTTCTTTGCCGTGGTCATCAATGGTTACCTAGGCCTATTATATTCATGGGAGTTTTCAATGTCAGGAGAATCTGTCTCACCTTAGGGAGTTGTTCTTTGGAGTTTTCAGTGAGCCTTCAAAAATTACTCCATTGCCCACTCCCTGGCTCTCTTAGTGGGGATGGGCTTGTGCTGACTCATCCACATTGTGAGGGGATGTTAGCAACAATTTTATTTTCCCTAAATCTTCGTCTGGTCCATTCCACATCCTCAGCAACAACTCCAAATCAGGGAGAGAGAAGCCATCCATCACTTCTTTGGGTATCCCCTTACCAAAGCCCAGAGTTGGCACCCTGGTCCTAAGAAGGGGGTTGATAAACCTTTCTCCCAGTTGTGCTGTAATTGCAGCCTGTCTCTTTATGCCTTCCACAGAGCTCTGCTCAGTCCCAGAACATCCCTCCTTCCCTTTTGCACCAGCAGCCACCACGGCCTGGCCATCCAATGCAAGTACAGATGCTTTTCAGGATCTCCACTCACATGGACATTCACCCCATGTCTCCCCTTGCCCCATCTACGATCTTCTTCACTATCTCCTGGTAAGACTGAATCCTTTGCATCATTTCACTGGAAGTTATCTGTTGAGATCTGGTTGTGTCTATTCTTTAAAAATGTTGTTTTCTATTCAAATATTCACAGGTGGACTGTTATACCATGCTTGTATGTTTGCTGACTTGAAGAAGCTGCAGATATTTAACTGTTTGGTCAGAGCTTTGTCATCTTCATCCCTTTTCTCCTCCTTCATTCCATCAGTCTTAGACTCCCAGAGGAGTTGGCTATATTCCTTTTGTAATTCTGCCAGTTCAGTGGCACTACAGGGTATCTCCCACAACCTCCAGTGTGTCCTCATTGCTCCCATCATACTGGAATTCAGTTTTAATAAGTGGACAAAGCTGCAGAGTAATGCTATCTGCCTACTTAGGTTGTACCTCTTCCATCCCAGTCCAGGAATGACAAGCCACTTCCTGAGTGACCAAATCATGCTCTTTAACTATGATAGTCAATCTACAGTCACTCTCAAGACCCTCTCTTTGCAACTCAGACAGTTCTACCCCTAGCTCTCCTTCCCTAACAAAAGTACTGCATAGCTGGCTCTGTAGGTTGTCTGTAGTCATCTCAACCTACAGATGTTTTTCTTGCTCAGCCCCCAATTCTATTTTTGTTCACAGCCATTTCTCTCACACAGCTCTCATTTCAGTTTTGGCTTACAATGGTGACTCTTGCTCAGCCTCCAATTCAGTTTCAGCTCTCAGCTGTTTTTCCCACTCCGTTTCCAGTTTCATGTGCAAGTCCTCAACCAATTCCTGTAATACCCTTTTCTTCTCTTGCTCGATTTGAGCTCCAAACATCTATGTTTCTGTACTGCCTTCCGCACTGCACCTAACACAACAAAGGACACTACCATCAACATTTTTAACAAGAGAGGGGAATTGAATTCAAGTTGAACCAGGGTAGTCATACACAATTGCTAGGGGAATTAATTTTCTCAAGCCCCCACAGGGCAGACAAAAATAGAACTGCCAAATCCCCTTTGTGAGAGATCCAAACCAAAGTTGCCAAACCCTCTCTGTGGGGATTGCAAACCAAAACTGCTAAAAGAGAGTCTATGGGGCCGTAAATAAGACAAAAAGGTGCAAGGGACTCTTTTCCCTGTCCTCTGGTATCACTTTTTTCAGGGAAAAACTTTACAGGCCCAGTTTGAACAACCGCTTTACTACACCAACAGTATCGTGTCCACGACACCAATTAATGTCAGAACACATCTACCCTGTACCAACTCTGGTCAGCAAGAAATGAGGGATCATGCTAAGGTTTAACAATTCCCTTGGAGTAAATAAAGGCCAAGAAATGCCAAACAGCTGGGGAAGTGGGTTTAGTCTATTGGATCAGAGCAGAGGGAAAATGGGAAGGAAAAGCAGTGAGGAAAATATATATTAAAGAGAAGGGATATTACTATTCCCTAGCTTGAAATTTTGGAATCGTCTCAGGAGCAGTTCCAAGTTTCTTGGCAGCAGGCACACACAGTGGGAAGAATGATGGCAGAGAAGTGGGTCTGTGCCATGTGGCTTGTCTCCAGGACATAGGCAGTGGTAGAAATAGAGCAACACAGCTCTGGCTGTACAACTGCTTGCCACAAAGCCCTGTAAGCATGCAGGCAGCAGTGGGAGCAGAGCAGCATGAGGCCATGCAGCATAGTGGAGGGAGGCAGGAGCAGGTCAGCATGGCTTCCTCCAGCCATCTGTTCCCTTATGCTTCCCCAGAAGCCCTTCACTTTCCCCTCACCTGCCTCACAGCCAGCATAGGGCAGGGCGGCGCCCCCTGAACTGTGCAGAGTGCCACGTGCACACCCACCCTTCATTCACACTATTTGGGATAATCAAAACACTCAGGGTCTCACAAGCTGCCATCAGAGTGCTAGTAGGAAAACATTTACTTCTTACAGGGATGTGGTTCCAGCACAGGATGGGAAAACAACAAGCAGAACATGCTTAATTTGGGAAGTTTGTACATATCAGTGTTCTCACATCTTCTTTGCCATGAAAGAATAAAGTAGGAAAAGAAGTAAAGAGCTGAAAGACTGCAAACCAAATGAGGATGGAGCACCCATTCTGCATATAGGGCACATATACACTAGGGTGCACATGGCAGAAGGATGATTCTAAGTGTGTGGCTGTGTTGCTGTTACCACCACTCACTAAGCAAAACAGAGCAAGCATATTTCAGAGAACGCAGAGTTCAGCATTCAGGTCCTCAAACAACCTCACATATTATTCTGCAGTTTCTCAGCATGTTTCTGCTGTCACATATTTTTCTTATAAAAAATAGGCTAGGGTCTATAAATTTTAAGGCTCATACTAGTGTTCTGGATTTTTATGAGAGGAATGAGGATGCTTTTACTGCAAGACAGAAAAAGGTTTGATAGAATTTTGAAAATCCTAAATTCAGATTAGATGCCTGGGAAACAGAGAATCTTTGAGGTTAAGTATGCTTTAGGTACACAAGCAATAAAAGTCATAAATTAGTTTTATAAATATTAAATACTGAAGATAAAAAAATAAAAGCACCAGGAAAATAATTTGATTCACTCTGTGCTTATTGAGGTAATTTTCTTTTAAGATTATGCACTCACTAGTAGTATGACTACTGTTACTGTTAATTGGTTACTCAAACTATGTGGCAATGATCATCACCATTCTCAACACTGAAGGAGAAGAGAAAATTTAGGTAGAATCACAGAATCATAGAATCAGTTAGGATTAGAAGGGACCACAAGGATCATCTAGTTCCAACCCCCCTGCCATGGGCAGAGACACCCTACCCTAGATCAGGATGGCTAGAGCCTCTTCCAGCCTGGGCGTAGGTTAAGGTTCCAAATATTAGATGAACATCTCTTATTTATTTGGCCGTCATTCTTTTGCATTCCTCAGGTGCCTCAGTTTTTCAGTAACAACACTGTTTGATGCTCTGTTCTCTGTGAAGAACATCTAAGGAGGAATTACTCCAAATTTCACAAATATTACAGAGGAAATTTGGAATGGATATTCAAGTTTTTCAGTGGAATACTATGGTTCATATGTGTCTTGAGCTTAGGGTTAAGGAGTTTGGGAGTTTTGGGGAGTTTTTTTGTTGTTTTTGGTTTTTGTTTTTGTTTTTGGGTTTGGGGGTTTTCGTTTGGTTGGCCTGTTTTTTTTCCACAAGAATCTAGAAGGGGGTCACAACTAAGACAGCAAGCTGAACCAGTCAGTGGAGCGTTTGATACTGTACTGACATCATGCCTGCTCTATATGGGAAGGGCTAGCTTGGGTAGGTAACAGGTGCATTTAGTTGGTGCTGTGACCTAGTGCAGCAGGGCAGGATCAGACAGGATCACTGTCAGTCCTGTAGTTTTGATCACTCACCTTATATAATATTTCATTGTACCTCTGTGCTGTTCTGTTAAACTCTCTTTATCTCAGACCTCAAGGCTTTGCCTTTTTCTCCCAAGTTTCCTTCCCATCCCAGTGGGGATGCAAGGAGAGTGGTGGTGGGCAGCTGTGTGAGTAGCCACATGGGCCCTGGCTGCTGGCTGGGCCTGAACCACCACAACATGTCAAATCTTTTTCCACAACTCCTGACAAAACTGTTTTCAATTAGTTTAAAATGTAAAAACCTTCAGAAAGTGAAAAGCACATGGAAAGAAGGAAAAATGCAAAAAAAAGAGAGGAGTTGAAACATCTCAGGAACATATCCTGATCTTTTGAGGTCCCTCCCAGCCCCTGATGTTCTATGATTCTATGATTTATTACTTAACAATCGTACTATGTAGGAAGTATACGCAATGTTCCACAATCACAGAAGATACAGCACAAATGCTTCTAAATCTGTATATTGTAGTCAATATAGGCATTGCTTCTCATTTTGACAAACATCACAAACTCATCTACCATTATGATGACGAACTTCAGAATACATCTGATTTGAAGAAGAAAGGGATAGACAAAGGCATTATAATTTTGATTTAAACCAAAGAGACTGGATTTCTAATTTTCTTTGGCAATTGAGGGATTTAAACCACATATTGACAATTTGGGTTTTTTTAAGTTTCCAAGTTTGCTGTTGCACAGCAAATATTATAAAAGCTACTTTTATGTTGCCCATATCACTGGAAAGACAGAAATACTGGAACATCTCCAACTGGGAGAAACAACACAAAACATATCACAAGATAGAGATATTTGTAGTTTTATAAGACTGTTGTTGGTTTTTATGCAGTAGTTATCTAATGAAAATATTGATCATTCAAAAAGAAGTAAGAATCATGGAATCATAGAATGCTTTGAGTTTGAAGGGACCTTTGCAGTTTGTCTAGTCCAATTTCACTGCAATGAGCAGGAACATCTTTAACTACATCAGGGTGTTCAGAGTCCAAACCAACCTGATCTGGAATTTTACCAGCTATGACAAACCTATCACGTCTTTAAGTAAACTGTCTCAATATTTTATCACCCTCATTATAAAAAATTCTTCCTATCTAGTAGTCAAGTAGTCAAGTAGTCAAGGCCATGATTAGAAGACGGTTGAAAGGTTTTAGAAGCTAGGTTAAAAATAGCAAACTCCAGAGCACCATCTTGCCCTTAAAAAAATTTGCTACATTACTAGTGACATGAAATCATGATTTGCTGATTTGGTAATAAACCTGGGACATAGGTAGGTATGTGTGATTCCTTGAGTGCCAAAAAGCTACACATAAACATAGGCCATTTTCCAAGACAGCATGAAATCACAAGTTAGTAAATTTAAAGAGCTGGAAATTATACAGAAATTGACACTACTCTGCAAACTATAGAAGATGTGCACCTATGCAATATCAAGCTCAAAGCACATCAAAGGATGTTTCTATACAAGAAGATCACTTTAGAGAAGAAAATAATGGTTTCAATATGATTCTTGTATTACTTTACTGTATAATACCTGTTACGCTCATCCCTCATAACAGTTTTTATTGTTGGAATTACCAGAGGAAAATTCAGAAACAATACTAGAGTAAAAGAACTATGTAAAGCCTAGAAAAACTGTGAGAAACATCAATTAAATAAATATTTTAGTACAAGTCAATATTCTGACAGTACTTACAACATTAACCCAGGTACTCAGCTGCCGTTAACCAGAAACACAACATTCTTTGAGGGTTTGTCTTTCATTTCTGACAGTTTTTCTGACTGTTCATGTAGTCTGGTATGAACATGCAGTATTTAATTTTAGTAATTGCAAGTGCTATGAAGCCTCGAAATAGCGCATCTCAAAGACAAAAAAGGCAAAAGTGATCAATCATCCAAAATGATCTGTAGCAAGACTGGCAGACATTTAAAACAGAGGGGGAAAAATGTCAGTTGACATGCAGTTTTTAAGCAAATAATTCCCTGCATTTGTATAAAGCAGAGAGAACTCAGACTTAAGCACCGTATATGAATCTTGCTACCAAGAGGCTTAATCCTTTACAAAGCAAAATACATGCAAAATTGTATACAGTTGAATATCGCTAGCCAAATTTAGCAAATTTAAGTGAGAAGAGTTGAACAGGTAATCTAGGATATTCAGAGAAGTTTTCTATAGATTCTCGATGTACTGGAGAGGAAAGAAAAAACTAAGTGAAGTTTATAACATTCATAAAGGGATAACTTTTTAAGAGTTATTTATTTAGGTGTTTGCATGCATGTTATCTAACTGCCAGCCACTAACTTCATTCAAACTCATCTAAACAGAAAAAAGTAGAAAGTTAATGAAGGTCCTTAAGGCATATGGCACTGTAATGACGGTCCTCAAGCCATAAGAACTGAGTACCTTTCCAGGGGAAAGTGAGAGATGTGCATTTCAGCATCCTCAGGAATAAAGTGGCAGGGACTGAACCATGCTCCTGCCCTGATACCTGGTTGTCTAGAAAATATATTCACATGACACCAGATATTATAAGGGTTTGTTGGTTTGTTTTAGTTTTTTTGTTTGTTTGGGTTGGGTTGGGGTTTTGTTGTTTTGTTGGTTGGTTTGCATTATACTTGAGTATATAAGTGCTTCCTGGAAGATTCTGTAGCCTAAGTAAAGTGTCTCACCTTTGTTTACTTTTCTGCTGTTGATGTGTAACAGGATGGGGTAATTAATTAATGCGAGACAATATATAAAAATATTAACAGTTTATTAATATTAAATATTCAGAACTTGCATCACCCCAATCACCATTTAATAATAATATTAACAGGCTCTTTGCAACGTTATGGAAACTATGTACAGGTTATAACAGAATCTGGAAAGTTATTAAATGTATGCATTAATTAAACTCGATATAAACTGGAAGAGAAGG
>VWYK01109275.1:0-32558 GCA_013399775.1 Semnornis frantzii
TTCAAGATTTATAACTTCCCCCGAGGTTCTTTTAGGACCAGATTTTTTTAATCAAATTATTTGCCTAACTCCATCCTCAAGTGTGTCTTCCTACTCCAACACAAAATCAAACAAATCTAACAAAAACAAATGTAGTGTTTGCATTTATTTGGAGGCGTTCTGTTCCCTGTGTTTTTTTCTTTAGTTTGTTAACATTAACTTTGCATTTATCACAATATATATGGAGTCTGCTAATTTTCTAATGTTGCTGTCAGTCCTCCATATCAACATAAACTCTTTGGTTACCTGTGAATATGCTGAAGCTATGCCTGCCTCTGCTGTGTGAGTTAGATTTTAAACTATGGCAGTGCAGGGCATGCAAAATGTTGTTAAAGCATAAAATTGCAACAAGCAGGGAATTTATGTGTGTGCTGATGTCAAAAGGGATGAATTAAAATGGTGAACGATTGCTCAGTGAAGCGTGCGGGTAAGGAATGCACATACAAACTCAGAGGCATTTTTAGAAAATCCAAATGTGGCTATTCAGGCAGTTAATAATGGTTCTGCCTAAAGGAAATTTTTATGTAGAGTAAATCCAACATGCAGAATCCTTTAAACATCTATTAATTGTTATGGTTTGCCCATAATACTGTGTGTATTGTTTCCAGCAACTGATGATCATTCTGTCTCAGGCTCCTGAGAAAAAATAAGATCTTCAGAGAGCTTTGAAAAATTAATCATTACTGCTTCCCCTAAAAGGAATGATGGTTTTGAGATTAGGGCTTTGGGGTGGGGTGGGGGAAGGGAACTTGGAGGATCTGGTTTGTGTTTCCTACCTCTGCCACAAACATTCATACATCTTCAGATTGTATTTAAAAATATTTTATGTAGCAGCTTAGTAGTAGTAGAACTAACCACACTTTCAAATGCAATAATTTTGTTAGGTACTAAGTCCTCTGTAAAGTCCTTTGCAGCTATGGGAGTTCTGGAAAAGACTTAGTGTGGCTATCTGTACTAAGTTCCTACCCTTAAAACAGGAATAATATCTTTGACCATTTTACTTTCATTTTCTTTCTTCCTTTCTGTGTTAATTATAAGTGTTTTGGAGCAGGGACACTCTTAAACTATATTTGTGTGGTTCCAGGGAGGACCCTTGGTTTTGTCTTTAGGTACAATTGTAATTAATTAGAAGTCATTTACCTAAAAAGAAAACTCTGAGAAGAGAGTGGGTTAGTAGTTTTCAGAGTGATAAAAGGCTGTGGCAGAGGTGGGGAGGACTTCTGATTCTTAACCATCTTCCTGGAGAGAATAAGAACATAAACTACAGCAAAAGAAATTTGAATTCTATGTCAAAAAAACATGATAGTGGTGAAAAGAGGGAAGTTCTGGAAAAGTACTGGACTCCACATCATCATCATCCTCCTTTAAAGCAAGCTAGATTGCATCCTGCTTTGGAGCCAGAAGGGTAGACTAGATGACTCAAAAAGTCTTTTTCAGCTCTATTACTCTGTGACACTCAAATTTTTTTTATTTTTTTTCCAGTTACCTCAGACTAATGTAGTGATTTGCCTAAAACCATGTAGTGTATTGTTTAGAGGGCCAGGGTTTGCTGTGCTGCTTCTCTGACTGTTTGCCAGTAGATCTCTCCTTAGGCTTCTCTTCAGCAGTGCCAGAAGCTAACACTGGTCTTTCACTTTAGGATGTTTTTTTCCTGAAGCACAAAACTCTGCCTTGAAATATGGGTTTTCCAACTGTCAAGGTGGTCGTTTGTTTTCACATAGAACTTGAGGCAGGACAGGAGAATGTGTTTGTTTTTTGGTGATGCTACCCACATGTGATTTTTGGCTGTTAGGCAGAGCATAGAGTGGAAAGCCTTGCTTTCCAGCTGGCTTCACTCTACAGCACAGGATTCCCAGCCAGATTTCTCAGGACAAATTAAATCAGCTCAAACACTGGCTTGTTCTCTCTTGTGCCAATGGGAAGGTATGCATGTATGTGTGCTGGGGGTCTTGTTCTTTACCAGAACTTCTTGAGTTGGGTGTTAATGAATGTTGATGAAAGAGCACTTCTCAGAGCACAGAGGCTGCACCTGTGCTGGGAGATAGAGCATGCCAAAACCTCTCTGGTCTTAGGGGTGAGAGGCATAGCAAGACCTGCATCTAGCCAAATGTTTTTCCTTCAAAACAGGGCAGTCACACACATCCCAACTGTCTGAGGGCAATGATCCAGACTATGGGCAGTCATGACTGGGGAGAGTGCTGGCTGGCATGGGCCAAGTTTTTGTCAAAGACTATGTGGACATTTAAACAGTACAAATGATCATTTGCTAATGCTTGGACCAATGCCCTGGGCCTCCTTAGTTTACAAGAAGTGTAGCTTGTGGACTTTCAGCAGCAGTGCCAGCAGACTGGGAAGCTCAGTGCTGAGAGGACTGTGCATCTGAGCTCTCTAAGATTCTCCAGAGTTCCATCCTAGGGGAATAGTACATCTCCCAGGTGAAGCCTGTACCTGTGTTGTGTTTTCTCTGAGAGCTGACAGTGCTTGTGGTGTGAGCTCAGTGCACCCCTTAGGCCTGGTGGCTGGACTAAATGTGCCTATGCACTTAATGTACTGATGTTCGTTGGGAAATACTTTATTTGGGTTCATTTTTGAAGAGTAGCAGATGGAAACTGTCAGTTGTGGATTCAAGCTGTTTGAACACTTCAAAAGGCAATGTTTTCTTCTTGACAAAGGATTGCCTTCATTCGATCAAATTTGATGGTAGTGCTTGCATGACACTGGAATATTTGAATCTAATATCCAAATCAAATTTACTTTTTTTTTTTATGATCACCAGGCTATATCCTTTGCTATACTCTTCTGTTGCAGGCAGGGACATAGAACAGGTCTCTAAAGAGTTTGTTGCCTTCAGCATTTGGATTACAAGTGGGGACTGATGAGGGCGGTGGAGCTGACAGACCTGTAGCCTAGGGTGGATATGCTCTAGTTATCTGCAAAAATTATGCAGGCTCAGCCATGAAAACTTCTGCACATGTCGCCTGCCTGCCATGAGCTCATTTTGGAAGGACACCTCTGGATATGAAAGTCATGGCATCGCAGGTTAAGGTATCATTCATTATGTCTTTGGCATGTAAACTGTGACAACCAGTAAGTCTTCCCATCAGCATTGTTTGTAATTATGAGTTTTCCTAGTGACTACAGTAACAAAAGTAGTACATAGTTCATCATCAGACATCATCTTTTGCCTTTCCTGCTTAGTTTTTGACTAGCATCTGTGCAGGCTTGAATCCCAATCATTTGGACTGACTAACTGGCCAACTGACTGGTTGAGTCCTCCCAGGGAAAAGAGCAATTCCTGTGTCCAAACATTCCTCCCAAGAGACTGGGACATGGTCTGGTTCCTGCTGGTCTGGCAGTCAGAAACCTCAACTAACTCTGTTCAAATTCCACAGTGGTTATTTTCACACTGTGAATCCAACAGGGCCCAACTGTTTTGAATTTTCTTTATATTTTGTAAAAGGAAAATGATTCTTACTCAAATAATTGTGAGCGCGTTGTTCGATTAACCCCTACATTTATTGGCAGCATTTTTGCAGCTCTTTGCTACACTTGGTGTTCAAGCTGAAGCACAGAACAAAGGAGGTAGAAGGTGGCTCGGTTCAGGACCAGTAGAACAAATAGGTTTTAATCCCTCTCCTGACAGTCCATCTTTCATGGTGGGTTGTGTACATCTCTGTGTATGTGGCAGCACTGGCAGAAACCGGTGTAAGGCTTCCTATTGAGCTCTGTGTCAAGGTGTCTTGTGGCAAGGCATCCAGTAATAATTATTTTTAGGAAAAGTTTGTTCTCTCCAGAGCTGGAGATGGGAGCACAGCTGTGCTGTGCTACTCACCCAGGGAAGGGAAATAGCTATATTTAGGTTGGGTGGAAGATTTCTGTCTCAAGAGAGCTGGAGTTTGGTAAATCTCTGGCTGTTGTGGAAGTTGGGAGATTGCAGTGCATCCTGTCTGTGGGTGATTGGCTTGCCACATCTATGCCTCTGGCTTCACTTGCTCTGTGGCGATGTGGACATATTTCTCTAGGACTGTTTCCTCTGCTGTTTTCCCTGGATAGTGCAATTGGGGTCTACCTTGCTAGAAAAATCCTGGCAAATACATATAGAACCAGAAAATAAATAACTGCCCATAAGATGTTCTTTAAGCAGCTGGAGGAATTAGTCTGAGAGAGGTCTATCAGAAAATGGACTTTTGTGGGAGGAAAAAGGAGATTTAACATCAGTATGCCATCACATTTCTGCAGAAATGAATAATGATTAATTGTGTACAAGTGTGTCCCTGAGGCCTTGCCTAGGTGGCAAAAGATGAGAGATGTGAGTTTCCACACAGGAAATTATCTTTTATCACTGCAGTTGGTTCCAGCCCAGGTATGACTGGAGAAAGACACTGGTGGGAAACAGTGTTTGGATAGCTCATTAGATCGAGTGATTGATAGAAACATGGCTTAAGAATAAGTTCCACTGTAATTCTACAGAGCAGTTGTAATGGTACCTAGGAAATCCTAGGAACCCAAGAACTTGGGGGAGGTTAGCCATACATCTGTCATCTATTTTAGCTTTCTGTCATTTGCATCATTTCATTGAAATATGGAAAGATTAAAAGTCAAAGACTTCCCTTTGACATAAAAAGGAGCAACATTTGTGGCTTGAATTTGGCCCGGGAGACTATTTTATTCCTTCTCTCTCCCTTAAACCCTGCTGATCCCTTTGATGGATGAAGTGCCCAGTATAATACCATTTTACAATCAAATGAGCCTGCTGGACTCTCTAACACAACCTTGTTGTTCTTTGTATTTAAGGAGAAAGGAGGAGCATTAGGGAAAGATATGGCAGTATGTTTCCTTCCTGTTACTGGGCAGTGGCAGCTCTACACTGTACTAAGGAAGTGTTTTGATAAGAGTGTTCAGTCCGGGCTGTCTGAGTTCAGTCTCTTTTTGTCTTGGTGGAAGCGGAGGGCAGGTCTCCGCGTAGCTCCAACAAGCTGAGGGGACATGTACTGCTCCATGAGGCCAGATGGTGCAGCACAGATGGTCTGTTGGAGGCAGATACCTCTGTAAAAATCAGTTTTAGGTACTCCGCCACAGATCTATCCCAGCTTCCCTCACTGCATACAGGCAGCAGATGCAGTGCTCTTCTTGGTCTGATACATCTCCAGGTCACTGTGTCCCATGTCTGTTGTGTTGCTACAGACCTGTGTTTTCATATGCCAGATGCTTTAAGCCCTGAAAAGTACTGCTGACCTCCCAAACTTAGAATAGCTGTTTAGTCTTCTCTATTTGACCTCTGTAATTAGCTGAGGATGTCTGTTCTGATGAACAAAACAGTGATGAAGTTAGGAGCTCCTGACACTGGAACTCAATTGAACCATCCTGTTAAGCTGCAGAAAAGGTATTTGGCATTGCATGGTCCTGACACAGCTTAAAAGTTACCATGAGCCACACACTATTCCCAGCAGGCGTTTTGGATGGAGCCACCCTGTTTCCAGTGCTAAGAGAGCTTAATGGCATGAAAGTTGTCAGGCTGTAACAGCTGGATCCAGTGTTTAATTTCCTTGCATCAGAGCAACCACAATTTACTTCTTCCAGGACACGTAAGAGTGGAGGCTAATGCATCTTGTGTCTTTGTAATGCTGCCAAAGATCAGATGATCTTTATTTTGTCAATCACAAAATCTTCACAGGTCTAAACATAACACTGGGAGGGACCACACGCATTTTCCTTCCCGTGTTTCCTCATCACTTCAGGCACCTTTGCATGAAGGTCAAAGTCTGTTGACAAGAGGAGGATCATCCCTCTTACATGTGGGTTCCTTTCTAGAACACAGTTGCCTTCTATGGTGAGGTGCTTGTTGCCTGCAGATAGCTGTGGATATTGTATATACTCTCTGACCTTTCAGAAGAAGGTAAACAAAACATCCTCAGATGACATCAGGCCCCTAGTGAGGAAGAAGAAGAAGAAGAAGAAGAAGAAGAAGAAGCCTTTTTGCCTCTGAAGATGATCAGTGGAAATACAAAATCTGAAGGCAGTCATTGTCTTCATGCTCAGCAAGCTGCACCAACCACTTCATTGCCTGCCTGGCCCACAAGGAAGCAGGCAGGCTGAGTCTCAAGCTTCGAGGCTGGAAGGAAACAGTCTGACTGTCTGCCTCACCTTTGTTCTCCTGTTTCTGTGGCAGTAGATTTACAGGGTGGTACAGGCTTTGTGAGGACTGGTACAAGACCCTGCTTTGCAAACTGCTGTGAAAGACCCTGGAAAGAGCCTGGAAGGTGCTTATGGGGGATATATCAAAACTACCACTCACATGTTTCACTGTATGCCCAGGTTTGCAGGATGTCAGAACCACTCCACTCCCTTTATCAGCCAGCTATAAGGAGACTAGACTGATGATAGAAACTTGGCTGCAAATTTGTACTTAGGTGCTTCCAAATGTTGCATTGCTCTTGGGAAATTGGGCAGGCAGTTCTTTGCGCTGAATGCTGTACAAGCACAGAGATGACATTTCTTCTCAGTGCTGCATTTTTAATTAGCATGTGCCTCTTTCACAATGTGCCTTACTTTGAACTCTATTTGTCTTAGACTTTCCATTACCTGTGACGTAACTGGAAGGGAATTATTTGCTCAAGGGCAAAGAAAATAGCTTTCACACAAGATTTTTCTGAATACAGATTTTTTCAGGCAGGTTCTTTACTTTCCACAGAGAGAAGTCTGAAGCAACACAAAGGTAGGAAGCTCTGACAAAGCAGAATAGTGGGCCAGTTCTCATACTCCACTGTAACAGTAATTTTAATGGAATGCTAGAGGTGTAAACAAGGTAGTGATGGAACAGATTTCTGCATTGGACTTGCCAAAGTTCTTGTTGAACTGAGAGAAAATTAGGAGGGAGATTTACCTGAGAGTAAATGGGAGATTTGTTTCCTACCTTACTCCACTGAAACAGTTAATGCTTCGATCTTTGTTCATTTATCTGTGTGTACTCCTACTGTGCCTAGAGGAGTCGTGGCACAAATCTGGCTGAGGTCTGTTCTTAATACTCAGATATATCTTCTATCAGCAGTCTGCATCTGGCAGCCAACAAGTTAACAACCACCTTTCTCCTCAAACAGTTATGATCCCATGCAGTTATTAGAGTTAAGGAAATTAAAGTGGGTTAGTTCAGATTTTAAGTAACATGGATCTGCAATTAAACATATCTTGTCACTATATGCCAAGCAGATTGTGAGGTAGATTTTATCCTGTGCAGTTGCATCAAGAGTAAATAATTTTCTTTTACATGACAGGCCAATCTTATTTGTGAAGTGAGCAAATTCTGCAGCATGTGTCTTTCCATGGGTGGGCAGTCTCTTCATTGGTATGAACAGGAGTCATTCCAGCATGGGACAGAAATACTTTGAAGGACTGTATTTATGAGTTTCTTTTCTGTTTACAGGGTGCTGTAAACCACCCCTGTCTATACAACCTTCTAGAAATTTGTTTGCTGAAGATTTACTTGTTCTAAAGATGTTCATAGCCTCTTTGTGTTGTATGAATGCTTTCATCTGATGATAAGGTATCAGGGTTTGGTGGGCTTGAGATACCCAGTAGAAGGAACAAATGCTACAATACAGAGCCTTATATTCCACTTGAAAGAAGTGGCAACTTAAATTGAGTGCATTCTAGATAAAGGATTTGCACTGGGTTCAAGTTGCTAGCAACAAAGGTATGTATTAAAGTCTTAATTACTTTTTTTTTTTTTTCTACTAAGAGTTCCAAAAAGGGAGACTAAAACTAGAGGTCCTATGGCATGAAGAGAGTTGCTTGACCGTGAGTTAGCAATCTGCATTTCCTAGGGAATATGTAATAAAATACACTTATAAACATGTGGTAGATTAAGATGTGTTTCCATTTACACTTTCTAACTGATTGAATTCAGTTGTTTCTAATAGTGAGGTAGGTTGCAGTTCACAGGCCTTGCTGCTTCAAAAGGTAGGCATTGGACTGTGGTTGGCAAAGGTCACTAGAAAAGGAGTGTGGCTGATCCTTTCTGAATGAGTGACTTGGAGCTTGGCTGGGGTAACAGTCTAATGAATCAAGTATTACAAGTGCCTAGGATGTGTCAGAGATGTACTGGTCTGTTAGAGAGGTCTCAAGGGAATCCCAAATAGTCCTGGAATATTTTTTGCATTAATTTGTTGGGCAGAATTTGATTTGGAACCATTTAACTCCTTTAACTTTTGAATAAATGAGACAAGCCTTTTGCCCAGTGATGTTCTACATATATATATATGTATGTTCATATATATAACTTGCATACTTGCAGCTCAGTCCTACAAAACCTTACTTGCACTGAAATGGTTAAACTGAGAGATTAGTTAGTCTATCTGTGTAATCCATGAAGGGATAAATTAGTCACCTCCCATCCTAGTGAAGTGCCTTCAATTAGATGGTGTGAATTGAGATACCATTTGAGATAGGGATATTCATATAAATGAATCTGAATTGCACCTGTGAAGAGTGGAAAAGAACAGACTAGTGCGCAGGAAGTATTATCCTTTCTGAATGTTTCACGAAGCCTAATAGAAACAAACATTTAGTTATAAAAGCCTTGTGTTGTCTTTAAAAAACCCAACATCATTATTAAATACTGGAAGGCTGCCACAAGCATCCAGCCTGCATATTCCCACAGGTTTTTCCCGTGCTCCCAGACTGTGCTGGTGGAAGTAGCTGCAGGGTAAGTTTCGTAAGAGCGTAGGGTAGGTGCTCAGCAACATCCTTGATGGGGTGAAACAAAACCTTGGCATTGTTTTCCATGGCGTGCATCTGCTTTTATGTGGCATCAGGAAAGTGACTATAATTTGGTGTTCCACAGAACTGGCAGTTACTGCAGTAGCGACTGTAGTAACACTTGAACTCACAGTCCTTGCTGCTCCCTTGGGATATGCATGGAAGCAAGATGATGCATGCCATGTCTTTTCCTACCAGAAAAAAAACAACCTAAAACCAAACCATAAACCATGGAAAACACTTTTCACAGTGTGCAACCCAGATAACTTCAGCCTGATACCATGTGTTAGAGAGGTTCTGCCAGTTAAATGCATGTTAAGAAAACAAGGGAGGTTTAATACTCAAAAACATCTATAGCACTTTTTCTCAAACTTTCCACTGTGCTCAGGAAGTCTCAGCCCCAAAGGAGAATGTTTCATAGGTTATGACCATATGAGTATACAGAATGATATTGAAAGTAATTTTGCCACTTTGTTCATAGATCCCTGGATTTCCTTTTATTTTTTGTGTAGCCTGGCTTCTTGGCTTATACAAGTCCTGAACAACAGGAGCTAATGATCCCTGCATTGAGCTCTGGATCTTGCATTAGGTTGTATTTTTGTTCAGTAAATACTAATCTGTATTCATCTGCACATAACTGAAGAGTGCTTAGCACTGTAGCTACCTGATACGGTTTTGTTAACTCCTAATCTTTACTCCAATGCTACTGATAACCTTCCTTTTTAAAGGGCTTGCTGTTTGGGCACCTCATGTGATCCTGGGAATCACAATGCTAAATTAAACATGTGGCCAGATACAGTCACTGCCTTCAACGGCAGAGGTTGCCAGCTACTCTGATGATGTTTCTCAGCTTGTGTTATGAAGGTACTTCTATCTCTTTGAAAAAAAAATCTAGCTCCTTATCTAGCTCTCTGCAGTTTGATTACTGAGAGGAAAAACTGATGAATTGATAAAACACCAGTGTGCACTGTTGGGTAGACAGCACTTAAATAAAAAAGAAAAAAATTTTAATATAGAGCATAGTTTTACTGCTGTAATTACAAGCAGTAATTGTTAGTTAGACAAACATTTTTAGTTAGCATCTCCTGGCTGTGTCTGCCAGCAGACACTGAAAGAAACCATGGGGGAACATCCAGGGATATTCTGGTTTTGTTTTTGCTTTGAATTATTTTTGTTCTGGATTCTTTTCCTGGTATGTTTAGGTCACCAGTGGGCTGTGTATTACAGGGTGGGTGACATTTCTTCAGAGATGGGCAAAGGAAATCCCCTAAATGTCCATCTTGGTTAGTACTCTCAGAGAAGAAATTATACTCCTAACTCTAGAAATATAATGGTTGGATCATATCAGGATAGCTGTTGGCCCAGATGCTGAAACACGGAGGCATCTTAGTTTTTATTCAAATATTTGGGCAGTGCATTATAGCTGTGGATGTTTTTACTTTCCTCAATAGCTTCCTTTCCTGACTGGGCCTTTGCTTCCCTGTCATCCGTCTCCAGTCCTTGATGGAGGTCAGCATGGGTTCCCATCAGATCCAGAGTGTTTCAGAGCCTTTGGCCCTTTATTTCATCTCTTTCTCCTTACTGTACCTCAAAACCCCTTACCTATCATCTGAGTGTCTCACAGTGATACATAATACCCACACTGTCTGGAGGTGTGTAAGAGTGAAGACCTCCAGGGACCTCTTCCACTGACAGGGCTTGTACACCTTTTACTGAACTAAGAGGGAGTGTTTTTTGTCCAGTGTTTTACAGAATCTCTTGCTGTGATTGCTGGGGTTGCAGGGCTGCAACCACTTGGGTGTGCGTTGGCATCCCGAGGACAGGGAGCCTCCTCCCTTGCCACTGAGCAATTCTTCACATGAGCAATGCTCTGACTCCGGATCAGCCACTCTTGAACACACAATGTTTACTGCTCCCTCAACACCCTCCTGGGAGCCACATACTGTGTCACATATTTTCCTGAAAAACAGATAAGCTGCACAAAAGACTTTCTGCCAAGCTCTATAGTTTAAATAAGTCAAGGACAATAGTTCTGTGCTGTAGCAGTAAGTTAAAACAGTAAATTCTTAGAGTGTTAAATGCTAAGAGTTTTCTTCTCTCCTGCCTGCTGCCACTTAAGGAATTGAGGTTACATAATTGAAAGGGGATTTTCTGACCATACTCTGCCTGTCGATAAAGGCATAATTATAGGTAAATAAAGGGAATTTGGCCTCTTTCTTTGAAGTAACAAGTGATAGGACAAGAGGAAACAGCCTCTGGTTGCTCTAGGGAAGGTTTAGATCAGGAAAAATTACTTCGCCAAAAGCATTGTCAAGCACTGGAACAGGCTGCCGAAGGGAAGTGGTTGTATCACCATCCCTTAAGGCATTTAAAGGATGTGTAGATGTGGTGCATGGTTTAGTGGTGGACATGGCAGTACTAGGGTAATGGTTGGACTCGATGATTTTAAAGATCTTAGCCAACCTAAAGGATTCTCTTCAGCAGAGTTGAACTCTGTGTGTGAGCATTAAGTCAGATTCTGTTCCTGCAGCAACCTTACTTAAAGTGTTTGCATGAACTTCTATCAGTAACACCTGGAGGTGGCATCAATGGTTTGATCTAGACCCATCTCAATACCCTAAAATACACTACTGTTGTTCAGGTGTGTAAAGTTACTGTCATAGTCTCTGGGGCTGGTGGAGATTAGACGCAGCCAGATTGTCAGAGAGATCCCATGGAGGATGATGAAATTTGGACAAGCCTCAGCTTGAGTCTCATCCTCCTGAAGACCTGTTATCTTGTGAAAATGCAGAGCTCTTCTGACTTTGGGAGCAGGCAGAAATCTACCAGATGAAAGTAACTTCATATCTCTTACAAGGCTCTCTTCCTTTTGATCCATTTTTCTTTCCAAATAGAACATGCAGGGAGCAGACTGGTGCACGCGATGCTTCCCACTGTGCCCTTTGGAGACCAAAAGCCACATCAAGCAGGAGATTTATGAGTTGCTGGCAATAGATGCTTCATATTCTGTTATTACATTTAAGATGATGAAAGAAGAACAACTGACTTTCATGGCTGTGAAAGCAGGAGGAAAACAGCCTGTGGATAGATCAAGCGCATGCATCATAGAAATTAAGATGTTTGTAGCTTCAAATTCTGATTTGAAAAGTTCAAGATACAAGAAAAATACCTGAGTAAAAGATGTGAAGCAGTTTGTAAGATTTTAACTCAGATACACTCAGGAGAATAAATCTCAAGGTAACATTATGATTCATTAACTATCCCTAATTAGGCTCCTAAATTTAAGTAGACAGAATCTCCCCTGGAGGCTTTCAAAGGCACCCACCTTTCACTGTTGACGATACAGGGAGCTTTAGCGCATAGCTTATTTAAGAAGGACTTCTTCATTAAGTACCTACAGGGTATGCATGGTTTAAGTTCCCAAGTGAGGTGAATTGGATCTTATAATAAAGTTCTTGCATTCCTGGACAGGCCCTGTGAAAAAGGAGGAGAGGCTAGGAGGGAGCAGTGCTTGTGTCCGTCTCTGCCCTGTGGAGTCTCAGCTAGAGCTGCACCATTTCCTGAGTCCTTCGTCTCCTAAAGCCTCTCACATCACAGGGCTGCACACCTGCGAGAGATTTCATTGGGAAGAAGGGTGAGACTGAGCTAACTTGTATTGCTTGGGCTTTGTTTCTGGACTGAAATTGCTTTTACTGATTGCAACTGCATGAGAAAAAAAGATGAACATCTCTTCCGTGGAGGGCAAATGAGAGAAAAGGTTGTCTGTACTCTATATTCTTATTGCATAACCTTTCAGGAGTTAGCTGCTGTAGGAAAATGCAGTAAAGAGTAAAGCATCTTGGCTGCCTCAGGAGTAGTCTTGTCAGACTGTTTTGAAAGTTTGGATAAGTTGTGCTGGATGTCCCAGCTTGTATCACTTCCTACCAGCCCAAAAATCACCAGCAGAAGAGATGGATTTTTGCTTTGTACAGCAGAAGAAAATCAAGGGAAGAGAGCCCTTGTGCAGTCTGTGGGCTGAGGGAGGTGTAGGTGGTTATGACAGGACTATTTTCTCAGTCTCAATTTCTGTGTGGTGCTTGGAAGTGGACTTACTGTAACTGACATGAGTCACTTCCTTGTTATTGGTGATTTGAAACAACTTCTTGGGAAACAAGCCTGCAGCAGGCTAACTCCTTCTTTCTCTTGAGTTTTGCACTGTTTCAGGATTGCTGGGTGAAAAAAATCCGTCTTAAAAATGATTGAAGGAAATGGAAGGCCAAGGTCTTGACCACTTGTGTTTATTAAGCCTTTGCTCTGTTTCTTTTGTGAGGGTGAGCATTCTACATGGCAGGCTGCTGCCCAGATCCCAGCTTTCAGGCTTGCATTTTGTGGCACAAAATTCCTTCACATCTCCTTCTGTCTCCTGGGACACTTTACACATTTCCTGTAAACTGTACTATACTTTAAATATGGTGCAGCGTACAGAGAGATATGATACAGCTTTGGAACCAAGGCATGGAGTTGATGTCAAATGCACTCAGTCTTTTAAATGGGCATGCCCAGGTCGTCTAGCTACTCAGGAGCACATCTGAGAGCTGTAGGATCTGATGGTCTCTATTGAGCTATTATACCTATAACTGGCTGAAGAGCAGTGGCTCCCTTGTCTGGTGAAGGAGAAATGCCTGGTGGTGGGGCAGAAATTGAAGGCAGGCTTTGGATGCTTGCCATGACACAGGCAGTCCTGAGAAGAAGTAAACCTCTTGCCATGTGATGTAAACAGGGGTTTAGTTAGTTGAAAGGTGCATATGCAGTACTGAGTTAGATGGGGGTGCAGGCATCAGGAAAAGCTTCAAACCTTGGTCTTTAGCCATGTCTGAGACTCGAGGGGGAAAGTGAAACGGGCAGGCTGTGGTTCAGTTTATGTCTGTGAATAAAATTAGAATCTTCCACACCGATGTTTCTTAGCTACACAGAGGTGTCAGTGTTGTCCCCAGGTGCAGAATCTTCTTATGTATGGGATTTTTCCTTCTGGGTCTGTGAATGTATCATATTTTGTGGTCTGACAGAGCCAAAACATTCTATTATTTTAATCAATATTGTTGACTGCCTGCTTAGTGATGTGCTTAGTGATGTGCATTACAGCATATAAAACACTTCTGATCCTGCAGTTGGAGAGAGCCATATGCTTTACATATTTACTAAGGAATTGCCTTCTTGTAATAGTCCAGAGACACGAATGATCCCGTTTCTGACTGGATACTGTGAATTTTCAAGTCTCAAACAAAAATCCTTCAGAGCTGCTACCTCTACAAACCTGCAGTAGTTTATAATGGGTGTTTACTCACAGAAGGATTTTTAAAAAGTATCTTAAAAATATGTTGAGCATCAACAGTTCCTAGCCCAAACCTGCCCAGATAAAAGGCTTGGCTATAATTTTCACTGCTGAGGGAGTCATGTTTTGTTCAAATTGCACTCTGCTTTAAATATTCACAGGAGGATTTGCTGAAGGTCCTGCAGATCTGCTTTAATCATACTGAGCTTTCAGAGTAAACCGTATGGGCTGAAAATGTCCAAGCGAATATATTAGCAGAGGACTGGAGAATGACCATCCCCCTTTTTTGTATGTTTATAATACTGAGCTTTCACTCATCTCCCCTCCAGCTGACTGATCTGTATATGCAGTGAAGACGGAGCTTAGGGGATAATTGTTTGCTGGGAGTGGAAGTCTCTCAGTATGGTTAGGACTGAGGAAGCATCAGGAAACACCAACTTAGCAAAGAGGGGGGATGGTTTGAATAGAAGGCTGAAATATAGGGGGTCTGAGTTTGTTTCCTTTCTTTGACACAGATTCCCTCTGTGAGACTGGACAAATATTTTAGTATTTAAACACTTTCAAAACTCTATTCCCGAGTTAATTCCTTGTCTGTAAAATTTGGGAGCTGTAGCAGTCAAATGTTTTGCTTAGGGGAATAATTAAATGTGCTTAAATTGAAACACTCAGCAGCACACTGGAAAAGAGTTCCTCAAAACAAGCAATATTGCTCTGCCAATCTCTCATGGCAACTGGCCAAACTCTCAAGACTGGAGTTTTAAAAACTTGATTGATTAAAATAGTGGAAAACACAGCCAATTATCTTGGTGAATACAGATGAAAAATTGACTGGCCTTTCCTATCTCTTCATGCTCAAATTCAGAATTTTGCTGCTCACAGGCACACTACCTCCGTCTTTCCATCAGCCCCCAGTTTTCTGGCCACACAAGACAGTGTTTGTGTTAAAGTCTCCGCAGGAGTCTCCGCCAAGTACAAATAAGGATACCATCAGCAGCATGTGCCTTTTCACACTGTCCTGTTGGTTGCTTGTACTCAAATCAGATGGATCTGCTCTGACAGTGAGAGCACAATCCAGCTTTGATTTTCCTCTGCCCCTATTCCTGCAGCAAGGAAGCTGCCAGGCAGTGGTGGTGAGGTTTTGTTGTGGGATAGATACCAGTAATTCATTGCAAATGGGTAATGCAGATCTTGACTTGGGAACTAGTATACATTATTGCTAGCATGATGTTGATTCAGGCAGATGAGTAGTGGGATCTGGGATCTGGGATTGCTTTTAAAACTGACACATTACATAAAGACATGAAAGCCTGTAATGGCAGAGGAATAGACCTGCTGATCCAAAAGCTTCCTTGCAGATCTATAACCTAGAAATGACTTCTGCAAGTGCGCTCGTGGAGTGTCAGAGCAATGATGACATTTTACTCCGCAGATCAAGCTGAGTCCTTGTGGTAATGCCTGAGTTGGACCCCGTGGTGGGTGGCAGAACATGGGTTGCAATCTGTGAAGTTGTACCTTTGCCTGCACTGCTCAGCTGCCCAGCCCAAGTTACTGGATAATTTTATTGTTTGGATGGATACCTACATCTCAGTGCCGACTGCTACCTCCTGAGAGACTAAAGGTCTCCAGAGCAGCTCATTTCTCTTCGACATGCTTCCAGCTCTTTTCTCATGTGCACTTTAAGATGCAGGCCTCCTGACTATCAGGCATGCTAATGCTTTGATTGGAGGCCCTGTTTCTTCCTCTCTTGTCCACATATATCACTTTTCTGTTGATTGAATTGCTTTAACTTCTCTGCTTGATTGAATAGAACAGGCCAAGTGCCAACCTTTCCTTGCCAGGATATCTGTACTTAATGCTGAGATAAGACTAAAATCTCAGGTACTTTTTTTTCTGGTGGTTTTAATCATAAATAACTTTTTTTGACACTTTGCTTCAGTTCATGCCATGCTTCGTGTCAGATGCACTCCTTCTTGGAGAATTTAAGGGGAGTATTTCAAAAGAACCAGATGTTGAATCTCGCTTGTGGAACTCACTATCACACAGAAGGTAACTGGAAATTGTAAAGTGTTTTGCGCTTGAGAAAGCCTTTCCATTTTGTTGTCTTTCTAAATCAAGGTATCTAAGCTGCATATTGGTTTAGGAACATATAAATTAGAAAAAGAACAGAGTTGCTGCATGCTGTCGCTTTATTTACTTTTTACCAAGACAGACCTTTCTGGGCAAAATGTCCTCAAGATATTTATGGAGTCCACAGGGAAAACTGGTCCCTTGAAACAGAAAAGTCCTAGGTTCATGTGCTGTAGACATCCTGGGCTGCACTAAGTTACTTCCAGAGTTTTAAAGGCATTTAGTTACTGAAGACAAGCACCTTGTAGGAGTTTTGAAAGTACAAAACTGCATAACTGCGTGCTGATCATGGATGTTAAGCACATGCCTGCTTTTGGAAATCTCTCTTTATTGCCAGCTGCTATGTTAGGCACCAATTGCCTACTTGGTAGTCATCTTAATTTCTCAGCTGTTCCAAAAGGATAACAGCACAACCCTGCTCAGTTAAAGTGCTGTGACAATGAATAGTTTCTATGAATGCTCTCTTCTGAATACTTCTTCACCTCTACTATTCCTTGGGATGCTGTTGAAAAGTTGCTGACTGATTTTGCAACATTTTACTTTACCTTGACTCCTTTTCTGGTCCCATGGATGGCGTTTGTAAATAGTGGTGGCATGGATGCCAAGGTGAAGAAGACATACGCGAATTCCCTATGTGAGCTTAAGAAAAGTTGGTAATTCTTTCCCCTGGTTGGCTCAGAGGTGGTGGTGCCACCTCTTTGAAGAAAGATGTAGGTCCACCTAGCCTGTGTTGTACTTCAGGGATGGCCATGAATACTGGGAGGTGACAGAAGATATTTATGAAGAGCAGTCAGTCTGAAACGTGAAAGATAGCAAAATCTCTGTGTTCCTCCTCCTTAGCTTTCTTTATTGGTTGCCTATCAAAAAGACACTGGAATGCCATTTGGATGAAGAGTGTGAAAGGGAAAACCAACTTGTGTCTTTTAACTGTCAGGTCCTCAGCCTGAGATACAGCAAAAAAGGGTCTTTATTTTTTGAAGATGCTGAGCTGTATACCATCTGAATATTGGAGTCCCTTTGGGTATCTCAAGTTAGGCACCCAAAACTGCAATTCTCGCTGCCTTTGTGGTTTGCAGGATAATCTCTGTTGTACTCACCTCCTCCTCAGACTTTCTGATAAGTATCTGGCACAGGTACCCCCCTGACTTCTGTCTTGCTCCCAACAGGGCATGTGTTACTTTTGCTGGCTTCCCATCAGGGTACACTTGCCAATTCAGGTTTCACTAGAAACTGCTGTGCCAGCTCTTTGATACTCAGAAGCTGTGGGGTTTTGTGTCTGTTTCCTGACCTAGTGTGACTATACCAATAGTGGAAGAGCTTCAGTGCTGATATCTTGACAGCCTAATATAGGAGGTCAGGCAGTAAATATAGTTACAATTTTCTTGGCCTCAGCAAAGACAGTTAGGTCAAACACAATGTAAATAAGGTGGTTGGATCACACCCACCAGTAATATTTGTAGCTGTGCAGACAAATTTAATGGGTGTGATTAAATCCCATGCTCCAGCTTGGCAGCTGATTCGCTGCAGGGGGCAGGCAGGAATTTCCTTTCTGTTCCAGGGTTGCACTCATTCCAAATCCTCCTCCATGGTTGTGCCAATGATCTCAAAGTGCTTTGCATTTTTAGTTATGCATCTTCACACCCCTGTAAAGAGTGGAGAGGAGAGATACCACCATCAGCAATGCACAAGTGGGGAGACTGAGGCATGAGAAGGTGACAACCTGATTGGGACAAGAAAGGCAGTTGCCATTAGACTTGAAGAAAAGAGAGCAGAACATACCAGAAACCTTCTGCTGGGGTTTCTGTGGGTCCAGCAAACTTGTGCCTAATTCTCAATGGTCTGTGTCTTTGACTCACTAAAGTTGTGGCTGTCTGCAGGGACAAAACGGCACTTTTATAAATATATATATAATATATGGGGATACATATATTATGCAGTCACTGATGGGGAAAATATATCTTTCTCCTCTGGATATTTTAAGTTTGTTTTTTTCTCTTTTGTCACTCTATTCCTCTGATTTCTGAGCTGAACAGCCTGTACATGCATTTCTTCTCTTTGTATGGAAAAGCACTTTGCTCTGAAATAGCCTCAGGTGCTGTCTGTGGCTGAGGCAGAGAACTGGTTCAGCTCCATATATGACATGTTGGTTTGTTCCTAAAGGGCAAATTAGTGAATTTACTGTGTGGATTCACCTTCAGTGGGTGTTCACTGAAATATCTACACTGACTTTGATTTCTGTACCTGGATGTGCAGCTGAAGAGCTGGTCTTGCAACATCAAGGGGGACAAAAAGACTGTGTTTAACTAAGGCATGTTTTGGTCCAGAGAAGAGACCATAGATATCCTGACACAACTGTCATTTATTAACTTGCCTGTGTATTGCTATTGCTGTGGCTGATGAAATATGGAGAGGAGCAGGGATCAGTTGAATCTTAACCCTTCTTCTCAGGTTAGTAGCCATGAAAAATGGGCTATTCCCAGCTTGGCTAAAGCATAAAACCTAGTGGCAAACAGATTTCACTGGGTGGTGAGGAGACTTTCTTAGAGGTGGGGTTTTTAACTTCTGTGATGGATGATTCAAGCGTCATGGTTTCACAGGAACACCATTGTGCAGAGGCTGGTTTTGTGGATATACCCTATAGTCCCCACTGATATGGGACATACTGCCCAGACTGCTATCATGGTAGGAACAGAGGAGTACCCTGAAGCTTATGGCTGAGGCCAAGGCCTGGCTTACTAGGCATTTCAGTTTCTAAAATGGGTGTCTAAATAATATGTATGAATATGATCTTCAGTCTAGTCTGAAAGCTTAATTGTAAATTAACAATATCTTAATTACTTTATAGTTCACAGCATTCTCTCATTGAATATCTGTGCTGGCATTTGGAGAGCACTCATGGTAGTGGCGAATGAATGGCTGTTTGGCCGCATGTGGTATAATTAAGTATCGGCTGAGCCCATCGCGTAATGTGATAATTCTCATTCTGACCAGCTGAAATAACTCATTCTAACAACTGTGCTCTTCTTACTCCTCTCTCAGTTCCCAAGAAGCTTCTGCATGAGAGCCAGCCAAGACCAACCAATTACCAAGGATTTCAGAAGCCACATTTCCCACCGCGGCCAAGAGCGTTTGATCCTAATGTTATAGAGGATGGTGTGTTCCTTTCTGATGTCTCCCCTTCCAATGTAGGACACGCTCTCCCAGGTAGCTATGGTTATTGTGCTGTTGGCTCAAACTGAACTGTGTTGTGCTATTACCTTCTATCCCCCTCTCATCTGGGTTTCTGTAGCATTCCCAAACCCCATCCATGCCACAGTCAGAAAGAGAAGCTTCAAGACATGACCAGCAATGAACCGAAGCGAACTGTGGAACTCTCAGTAGGTTTCTTGAAATAGCAGTCATGGCCATGTGTGTCAAAACTCATCACAGGAATACTTTGCAGACCTGTCTTATATAGTGGTGAAGAAAAAAACAACACAGAGACAGAGACAGTAAATCTGCCTCACAGGGCACAGAGAAGTTTTCAGCTGAGCTTTGAAATATGATGCTATATTCATATAATGCAAAGTCAAGAATGAAGTAAAATCTTGGCTATCTATAGAGAAAGGTGAGTAGGAGGAAGAGATGTTATATGAATAAAGGAGAAGCACAGGTGAGCACACATAAGATTAATCAGTGGGTATATGGCATATGGTATATGGCATTATGTCTGAAATTCCCAGCCTATGCTCGCAGAGGTTCAGCTCTAGGGTGAGTATGGGCAGAGCTGCCCTGCCTCTGTCTACACTTCTGGCACAGTTACTCCACAGCTCGGATAGTCAATGAGCAGATAATTAAGAGTCAACAATAACAAATTTGTCAGTTAGGAGACCTTACTGAAAAACTGTGAAGCAAAAGAATTTTGAGTTAGCCCAAAATAAATTTTGTGATCCTAGTGATTCTTGTAAGCAAGAAAAAAAATATTCTTGAACTCATTTTCATTCATCTAAACATTTCACTTCTACAAATGGCACCTTGTGCTTAGTTTTCACATTGTTTATTCATTAATTTTTAAAGTATGCAACACTTTTCAAACAAAGATGCCATGTTGAAATTAAAAGCTAAAAGAACGTTTCAAAAGTAGGAAAAGGAAGTATTTGGACATTTCTGTAATCTCACTTCTCATTTTATTTCTTGTATTAAAACTGTTTGCTGAACTCAGCCTGGTATCGTGAATAGCCTCTCCTGTGCTCATGCTGTGATGCCGGGGAAATTTACTGCTAGCCGAAATAATTTTGCTCAGCTTTGGTATAGGTCACAAGGAAATAGTTCAAGTGACTGGGAACGTCTAAGAAAGGGTGGTGAAGGGGTGTATTCATTAGGCATAGGCAAAATCTTCAAAGGTACCATGGAGGAAAGGGCATGTCTTTTAGTAGGATCCTGGAATGAACGGCAGACCAGGGAACCACATAACCTAGCAACACGTGATCCTTGCGATCATGCGTTTTAACCTCTGCCATATCTCCGGTCATTTTCTGTCTTCCCTGTCTGTGCTTGTACAATCCTGCAGATGACAAAACCGGTTCTGTGGTTCTCTTTGCCAGAGCACAGTGTATGCAGATGGCTATTCCTTTGAATTGTTTGATTGCATCTGTTCTTTGGACAAGTCAGAAGTAGAAAAAAACCCCAAACAACCTGAACAAAAAAAACTTAAAAAATAATTACTCTTACATTCCACTAAATACCCCATTATTGCACAACATAGCTTACAAGGGATGCCCCATATCCAGCAGAAGTGATGTCCATCTGAGCCTTTCTTGGCTGATCTAGCACACGTGCATGGAAGCCCCCCACCACAAGGTAGTTTAAGCCCTAGTCCTTGTGAGATCCCACGAATGCATGGACAGTGAGGAGCAGGGCGGTTGTCACTAATCCAGAACTGGACATGTGAGAGACTATGACACAGAAGCCTCAGGTTCATATCTTACCATCTCTGTGCTGTTGCAGTCCAACCACACTAAGTGGACTTTAATGGAGAGTTACAGAAAACTCTCAAAGACGTAACAGGAACCTGGAGCCACCTAACTCAGCAGTCCTCTTTACAATGAGATACCTAGCTATGAAATATGGATGAGATTACATCCTGGTGGTGTCTTTCATTTTCTTTCATTGTACAGGCATTTTAGATCAATTAGATAAGAGAAAGACCTCAATATTTAGACATTTTGGGCAGGATTCAGTTACATAAATATGTCATTTGAGATAACCCAGGGCATTCTCCTGGCTTCTAGATGCAGTCGTAGAAAGGTGAGAGTGTCCCCTACATTCCTTCTCATACTTGCCTTCTCTGCGTGGATATCCTCCTGACTCAGGGGTGTCATAGGTGTCCATGTATGAGCAAATATATCAATCTGTAAGTGTCTGCTCTGGGAAGAGCTGAATCACTCTAGAATCTGTCAACTAATAGCAATTTATATGTGTAATGCTGCTTGAAGTGCTCTGAAATACCTGTGCTTTGGCTCAGTTTTTACAAATGAAAAATTTACACTCCTTCCATGGATTCCTCTGTGGGAACAGTAGTAGAGAAAAATTCAACCACATAGGTTTACCAGACAAGGAGAATAAAGGAAAGAATAAAGGGGCACATTGGTGCCTACATCTAAGTTAACTGATTTTCTAAAACTTTGCTATCGATTTCCTGTGGAATGTGTCCATGACCCTCTGTGCCCCAGTACTCCATTTGTACAACTGATCTTCAGTGGTCTCTATTGTCCTCCTGCAATAGGCTCTTGGGATATTTTTCCTTTTGGATCTGTCATTCAGCACCTACGTTTAAAAAACTTTGCTTCAGGGCCAGTCATTAACACCTCGCTGGCTCATAATATGTGGCTTTCCCAAGGCCGTGCAGCTGTTCACTGCACCCACAACCCTTGTGGCCGATCTCTTACAGCAACACCTGGACATCCAGCCTCACTGCTTCTCCTCCAAGGCAGAGGAAGAGTTGGCAACACTGCACACACGTTTGTGCACTCGGTCCCTTTCCATCCAGTATTACCTGTTCTCTTTGACAGCCCTCAGTTTCTGTACTGCTTTCCTGAGCTGAGCTGCTTCCTGGCACACACAGTGGGAACTGAAGCTGACATCTCACACTGCCGGGTTGCAGGGAAAGGTGACAGATCAGGCAGCTGGTGAATACAGACCTTCTCAGATCATGGCTGCTGTCAGAATGCCTTTTGCACAGCACTGATGACATTATTGGAGATGGACCTTACAGTTTCCTGAGTTTTATGCCTGCGAGTAAGTGGAAGCCAGGTGCAAATCTATGATTTTGCAGTGCGGTGCTTGGTTTTGGCCAGAACCAGATGCCTAAGGAAGGGAACCTGACAAACTGTAATAATTACAGTACATAATCACATGGATGATGGAGCTGTATCCTGTGCACCAACCTTTTTGTGTGTTTAAAACAGTGTTTTTTGACTAGTAGGGGTGTCTGCCTGCAGATCAAGGTGCAAGGAGCACTCAGCAGTGAGCTGATAAGATCTGAAAGGGTCTCTTTGAGCCTCCTGGAATTAGTTACCTCCTCAGCTCCAGTCTTCAACAAATAACATCAAATCATTAACCCATGTTAACTCAGCTCTCCGAAGGGGAAATGGTGTCTGGGTGAAACACAATACAAGCAGGCTTCTGAAGGAAGTCGTAAAGTCAGGTCTGCCCTTTCCCTCAAAGGCTGAAGGGAAAGCCCGTCTGTTTGCCAGGTGTGGATGGATCACTACAGTGCGACACCAGCAGAGGGTTGCCAGCTCAGCCTGTCTTTTCCAGTCTTTATTACAAGCTTTGCCAAACCCACTGTTGATAAAGGCTCCTTTGATTTACATAAGAGAAAAGAAACCTCATTATATATTTGCTGTAGCATAGGTGGGTGTGTCAAAATGGTGACACAAAAGAGCAGAAGACAGAGGAGAGAAGATGCTGCTTGGACGCAGACAGGGTATGTGCTCAGCTGAAGCTACCTGAGAAGGTTTAATTGCACCCCCAGGAAGGGCAAATCTGGGTGTCCTGCTGTTGAGTGGCTCCAAGTTTCTGAATGCAGATGCTGACTTGATGGGGATAGGGCAGTCTAGGGCTGGGACAAGTGCACTGTTCCTCATTCCCTTTGTGTTTCAAAGCAGAGAAGAAGAAAGGGAGATCAGCCACCTTCTACCCTGTAGACAAGACCCCCTTCCTGCTTCCTGTGGATGAGACACAACCGCCGGCGATCAACAGCAGCATGGAGCCCGTGGGCGTTAGCACTGAGATGGCTTTGCTCAGCAACATCCTAGCAGCGTATGCCTTTATCACAGGTACGTCCTGCAGCCGCCATCTCTCCAGGCTCTCACAAGATCTTTGTAGACCCTCAATTGAGCCTACATTTCACAGTCACCTAGGGCTAAATCTGCCTCTTTGAACTGATTGTATTTTTCATTCTTCTCTCAGCAAATTCTCCCTTGAAAGACCTGACCAAGACAACTCTACCAGACAATATATAGCAGGGTTTATTGGGTTCTGGTTTTCTCTGGATTTGCTCTCATCTGAAGTTAAATACAATGTAATCTTACATATGCTATTATTCCTAATGCTCCATTTTCCTGGAGATCAAAGCCTAGCTCATTAGAGAGACAAGCTTGTTGTCCTGTAATTTGGAAAATAAGCAGTACTCGGATCATTACCCTGCTTGAGAGAATTTGTCTTATCCTCAGTAGCAGTGCAAAGATCAAGTAACCTGAGAGTTTGCTTAATTGTACATTTAAATTTAGAGTAAGCTTTCCTTGAACACACCTTTTCTTTCACCCACATGTATATCTCAAGGGGCAGAGCCACAATCTTCTAGTAAGATTCACTTTAAAAGTTGAAATGAAAATTGTGTATTCTACTGAATTCTTGGGGTCAATACCATTGACATAAAAAAGTACAGTACAGACAGGTGATATACTGCAAATATTTCCCATCCCACAGCTACTTGAGATACTTTTCAGCAGTTTTCTACAGAGTTGGAGGACCTGATCCCTAAAAAGCAGGAGCACTGTCTAAATAATTCAGAATATTCTAGGCCAGTCTGTGCTGTCTTCCTCAGAAGCTTTGGTTTCTGTGTAACTGGTCTCCTGAGGTAAGACCTGCTGTTTGTTGTCACTTTTTTGTCTGGCTGTTCTCCATTTGCTTAATGAAAAGTTTGCATGCCACTTACCTTGTAATGCTCGTTTCCAAGCAGAATCACCTTGCTAGTAACAGTAATATATTGCTCTTTTCCTACATGCTGTTAATAATTCTGTGCACTGCACCCAGTCTGCCGACAGCACTGTAATACAGTGATGCTGTTCTAGAACGCTGAGGTCTATATAACTAAAATTCCAATATTTGTGAGGTGGTGTTTCATTCTGTGTGTCCTTCAGTCCTGCTAGCTCATTAAATAAGGACACATTCTTGGTGTTTTACTCTTGCTCTTGCTGAGATACCACCATGCTGCTACAGACAGCTTTTTAGAATTCATACAATCATAGAATAGTTTGGGTTGGAAGTGACCTGTAAGTGAGCAGGGACATCTACAACTAGATCAGGTTGCTTAGAGCCTGGTGCAGCATGACTTTGAATGTTTCCAGGGATGAGGCATCTACCACCTCTTTGGGTAATCTGTGCCAGTGTTTCATCACCTTCAGCATAAAAGATTTCTTATATCTCTCTGATTCTCTCTTCTTGTAGTTTAAAATCATCACCTGTTGTCCTGTCACAATAAACCTTGGTCAATAGACTGTCCCCATCTTTCTTATGAGTTCCCTCTAAGTATTGAAAGGCCACAATGAGGTCTCCTGGGGCCTTCTCTTCTTCAGGCAAAACAACCACAACTCCCTCAGCCTGTCTGAATAAGAGAGGTGTTCCATACCTCTAAGGATTTTTGTAGCTCTCCTCTGAACACACTTCAACAGGTCCACGTCTTTCCTGTGGTGACCTGGATTCAGTGTTCTCAGGAAAACAGAGTAGAGGAAGAGAATCACCTTGCTTGACCTTCTGATCATGCTTCTTTTTGGGGTTGCATTTGGAGTCACTGAGTAGATTAGTAACACCGTGTCTGCACCTTTAGTGGAAAGTGCTTCTAATAGGATCCTGAATGCTGAATGCAACGTTCTGCCTTTCTACATGTCCAATAGTGGCATCAGGATCTGTATTTTTGTGACATGTTTAAAAAGCAGGCAGCTTAAGTGGAACTAATAGTGTTCTTCACAAAAGATAGTTGAATAGGACAATTTTTTTCTTGCATGGGCTTCTCTAATGAATGATTAGGAAAAGAATACTTTAATCTTCTATCACACTTCTTCCCCTTCTTACCTACAGCTGCCCAGTTTTTTTACATGAAAATACCTGTATTCCCAACCTTACTATAAGATTAAATGCTATTAACATTCTTTTCCCAATAGGCAGCAGAAAGTTGTAGGATTTATGCTTGGGGACATCTGGGACTAGGATTCAGGGCTGTTGACAATGCCCCATGGACTTTGTTTCCATTTACCACAGCAGCACTCTCTGACCCTGTGTTGGTTTTGTAGGGCACAAGGTCTCAATTTATTCCCTTTCACAAGGTGTCAATCTTGGCAGGAGCTTCTAGATTTTACTACAGCACAAATAGTAAATAAGGACAGCTTTAAACTGTCTTGTTACTGTGGGATTTGCTTGCCCTTTCATGATGTGGTCTCCTTGTGATGTGTTCACATCCACTGGATGTCAAATAGGTAAAAATCAGACCTCATGGCTTTGGATTCCAGGAGTTCAGGAGCCTGTTGCTCATGTTTTCCAGTACACTTAACCATGGCTGTTAGCTGAGTTTTAGTCTCAGTGAGATGTGTGTTCAGTTTGTTATTTATTACAAAAAGAATTGATGGCTGCCTCATGGATTGAAACAGCAGATGCCCTAAACTATATTTATCTGCTGCACGTAATTTAGCCTTCTGCTTTTAGCAGAAATGATGGATTTGATGTGATTTACTTTGTTATATGTGAATAGAGGTTTTAGATTATGACTTAAAAACAAGCTATGTCAAAGGACACAAATATCATCTGCATAAAATTAGAGCACTGCAAAGCCTCCCCCATTCATATTGCAGATTTTGAGCAGCAGAACATTTTGGCTTTTTTGTGCTTTCCTGAGCTTGGCACTCCGAAGACGACTTAGGTCGTGCTAGCTATAGTTACCCACGGAGAAGCCATTATAGCGGCTCAGGAGAGCAGAGTATTGGGCAGCCAGGGAGAGCTGGTGCTCTTTTCTGCATCTTCCCACTGCTCCTGACCGTAGCCTCAGTGCCACAGGGAAACATTAATGCAAGAACTGCTTTGTTTTGTAACACTCAGAATGTCCCTCAGGTAGACTGTGTAGACTGAAAGCACTGCACTCAGGGCTTCCCTGCACTCATGAGTTAGGTCAGAACAGAGCTTTGCAAAGGAAAATTGTAGACAGAAAGAGGCAATATATAAAGATGTGTTGTTGTTAAGTCAAAGGATGGTGTATACCCTCAGACCTACTCTGGGGAAAAGAAGCTATGAGCACTTGGTATTTTGTGGGTAAAGTGTGTGCTTGAAAGGACTATCCACTCCACTACTTCCCCTGCCTTCTGACAGTAGGACATCTCTTAGCCTGAGGAAAGCACCCACAGATCACCAAGATCCCTTCTGTGCTCAATGGCCTTCCTATTTTCTACAAAAAATGACAGGTTTGGATGGGCAGCTGCAGATGAAGAGTGCAGTCTGGGCCACCCACGCATGCACAGCCTTGCAATGCACAGAGGGCAGAAGTGCCAATATTAGCAAAAGCCTCTGTATTCATTTCCACTGTCTTTTTTTATTTGATTCACCCATATAAAAGTTGGGAATGTTCTGACTGGCAATCAAGGAGTGAAAAAACACAGCAGAGCAGGAGGCAAAACCTCTGCAAGAGTGTTGGCTTTCACTATCAAATGTGTTTGCAGCTATCATTGTAGTTAGGAGTATCAAAGCCAGTTATATGCTAGTCTTATCCTAGCTTCCAGGAACCTGAAAACAGTATTTCTTCAGAAATACAGTGAAAGAATGAACAATAAGTGAACAATGTCAATGAGGACTGAATTTATCAGCTGATCAAACGAGTCTTATTCAGTGTGGCCCTGCAAAAGACTTAGGGATGCCCTTAATTTCAAAGTTGATTTTCTTTACAGAATAAGGTTTTAAATTATATGTAGTTTCTGTCTGCAAACCTCAGACCAGTTATTTGTCATGGAGCTGTTCCAAAACCTATCTGAGTCTTTGAAAAGACTATACCAGTCTCAGTGACAGCTGGAATTGTCTTTTCAGACACAGTCTACCAGCAACATCAGAATTATCCCTCATGGTTAGATAAATATTAAATGTTCAAATTGTATCAGAGCACTCCCGTTGCCTCCCCTTGGACATAGGACTTACCCTAGTTTTGTTGTTGCATTCAGACTGAAGTAGTTGGAGGGAAACATCCACAAATCCCTCTTTTATTCTTCTTCCATAAGCAAAACTTTGCTGCCAAGTTATTAACAAGGGGCTTCCAAAAAACAACCCAGGGGAGATCATTCCAACTTTTAGACTGCTTAGCCTGAGCCTTATTAATAAGGGGCTCCTGGAGAGCTTCCTCTGGAACCAGGGGATTTCAGCAGCCTGTGGAGCTAACTGTAAATTCCCTGGAAGATACTGCTCCTACTGTTTGTCTGGCCATGCTTAGTGCTGAACCTTTTACGGGGGCCCTCTGAAATTTTCCTCCCCACCGAGGTTTCTGAATGCATGAAGCCATCACAGGAAACTAGCAGTGTTAATGCCTAGATTGTTTTTTATTTATTAAAACAATTTATTATAATAGCAATAACAGCCTTGGCCTGGGGCATTTCCTGGGGAATTAATGGCAGTCTGGGCTGATGCTCCCAGCAGATTGTTAGCCCTCAGGAAACAGGCTCCATAATTGTTGCTGGTTTGCTTAGAAAAACACAATAAAATGTGTTTCTAATTTTTGGCCAGTTTGAGGACCTACAAAATTGTGGCTTTTGCATAGGGGGTTATAAAAAGAGCATGCAACTTTTATCTGCATGGATTAAATTTAGGCTTGAATCAGTGACATTTTCATTGATGCTTTAAGTGCAGAAAGAGAAATATCGGGAAAGGTAACCCCGGCTAAAGAGATTGACAGTGACTGGGTCCTGCTAGAAGTTTCAGAGAAAAACTTAACTGTGAGCTGCCATCCAAGGAGAAAAAGTTAAACTGGTCAAAATCTACGTGCTAGTGGTTGTATGCACATATGAATCAAAATTATGTTAACTCTTCCTCCTGATGTCCATACACTTTTATACAGCATTTTTCAAATATAATGAGTGTCTTGAGGAGCTTCAGTTTTGGTATAATGCATCTGCACCACTGGCAAGTGTTTGGAAGATGCTGAACATCAGTGTGCTGAAGGGGAAGCCCCATTTTAGTCTTCGCAAGTAGAACATGCAGTGAAGGAGGCTCTCAAAATCAACTGTCAAAACCTCAAATCTAGGCTATTGCTGACTTGGCTCCTTCAACTGAGAAAAAGCAGAACCCATGTTTTTTACTTAAATTGCTCTTTCTGCTGCGAAAAAAAAAAGGGGGGGGATATTGCTGTGTGAGTGGATTGTGTGTATGATAAATGCCAAACCTACAGTTGAACACAGGGTTACAGCTCAGTGAAGATGTCCAGACAGCATCTCAGATGTTGACTGAGTAGCTGTAGGAACTCACAAATGCCACTGAAGCCCAAAGATTCAATTACAGGCATTGCACTGCATGAAGGGCTACACATACAAGCACAAAGAGGGGATGAGAAATGGTTGCTTAAGTACCAATTATGGTGCAGCTTGCTTATGAGCTGGATACAGTAGCATGGAAAAAGGAGTGTGGAGGAGAAAGGAAAAAGCAGGACATGGACAAAAATGGAGGAACTAAAATTGCATGTCTGTATCTCATGCTCCAATCTATTATTTTTTTATAAGTTGCTTTGAAAGAGTAAAAAGTGGAACTAATGTGACCAAATCGAGCCCATGTGTGCGCTGGGATGTGGTGCTCAGGAAATTGTGCCTGGCATTCAATCAGCAGGCAGAGTGGAGGCAAAATAGACCAAGCATCTTCCAGGACAAACAGATCAGTCCTGCTCATTTGTTCTTCCCGCACTCCCACACTTCTGTGTGTCCTCCTTATGCCTGCTTGCAAAAGAAGTCTGCAGTTACTGTCATGAGTTACACTGCACATGGAGGTGTAATTCCACTTTTTGAGGGGTTTTCAAATCTCTGGAATTTAGGCAACTTTTTCCTGTTCACACACTACCAGACAGGCAGCAGCTTTGCTACTACACCTGAAGAGCTGCAATTTTAATTTGTGTTCTGCCCCTGAGTTTGGAGTTGCCATTAACTTTATTTGAGCCACGACATCGCCCACCCAGACTGCAACAAAAACTATCAGCACTTCCTTCATGCCTGCTCTTGTATCTTCTCCTATAGCTTTGGATTGCTGCTCTCTTACTTTTATCAAAATACCTTACCTTAACAGCTCTGGCCTTAGTCTTACTTGACTTTCCAGCTACTGCTGCATGTCTTTCCTCTTTCTTTTGTTGGACTTGCCGAACACATTTGCTGCAGTTATCTCCTCTGACTTTCTAGTCTCTTAAGCCTGTTTTTTTTCCCCTTGTTATCCACACCAACCACTCTAGCAGCAGCCTCCTGTTTTACTAGCCGGATTTCAGATTACCATGACATCTTCCTCCACTTTTATTCGTAAGTCATCATTGACATTCATTTGGTAGGAGAGAAGTGAAGGTGTTTTGTTCCGTAAGCGTTGAACTATGTGTTGTGTTGAGCCATGCACATGTCAGCATTTGGGCTCTGACCACAAAATCAGATAATCATTTAGTCTGAAAGAGGTGTCCAGGGATTGTTTGGTCCAATCTCCTAGTCAGAAAAGTGGCTCACTTCAAATTTAGTGCCAGCTTTGAAGTTAGAGCAGGATCTTGTCATGTTGAGTTTTGAGTATCTCCAAGTGGTTTCCAGTTTGTCTTCTGCAAACTTTGAGGAAACCAGATGGAGAGGTTTATAAAAGCACAGTGGGGGAAAGTGAAGGTAGAGCAGAGCATTTTAGTTACAGAGATCTTTTGGGGCTGAATATTAGACTCGTATCTGGTGGGACTGTTACAGATCCATCACTGAATTCAAGACAATAAGATTCATCTGAGGAACTGACTCCATCCTCAAACTCAGAACTCTCAACAAACACAGCAGAGTAATGCTGGCCTTGACACTTCTGCTTGGTTCACCTTCACTCATTTGGCACACCTACAGACCAAGATTAGTCAGCCCAGGGGAACTGCAGTAATAACATTAATTATAAACAACAAACCCCAAACAAACAAAAAGGTAGTAAATAAACAAGATGACCTACTTTACAAGGTGTTGCAGATCCTTTACAGTCTTGTTATATCAGCTCTGAAGTGTGGCTCTGCAGGACTCATCCTGCAGTGCACTGGCTCCAGCTGTGCTGGTGTAGCACAGGTACACATTTTGATGGTCTGGGCAGAAAGGCAGCACACTTGCCTTAGATAAGCAAATGAAACCCATGAATAAATAGCATGCTGCAAGGTTTCCCATTTCAGCTGGGCAATAGTACAGAGAGCATATAAAGCTTTGTAATCACCTTTAATTCCTGGTATGTTGGTAATGGATGTGACAGGAAGACGCACTGAGCTGCTGGGTGTGCAGTACCCTGGTGTCAACCACAGTCATGCAGCGGCTAGAATTAGCATTTAATTCTGCAGACTACTCTTCCTTCTAGACAATTCCAGGACACAACTGCAGTGAACCCACATTCTGCATGTGGGCAAATGCCTTGGCAGCATAACCACTGTTTAAATTCCCCTTCCCGATTTCTCTGGGGAGAGGAGGTGAAGGATGGTATGGAAGCAGCCACTGGAAACACTGCCTCTCCAGAGGTCATGGCTGGTAGGTGCAGAGAGGAACTGTGTGTTTTGCTCTTGTAAGAGTTGTTCTCAGCAATTGTTTTCTTTCCCCCTTCAGAAAACCCAGAGCGTGCTGCTCTGTATTTTGTCTCCGGTGTGTGCATTGGACTCGTCTTGACCCTGCTGGCTCTGGTGCTGAGGGTGTCCTGCCGAACTGACTGCAAACGCTCCTCCACGAAGAAACCTCCCCGGGAGCGGGAGAGTGACAGTGACAGCAGTGACAGCGATGATGATTCGGACACCACTTCAGACCTGTCAGCCCGCAGGCACCGCAGGTTCGAGAGGACTTTGAATATGAACGTCTTCACTTCGGCAGAGGAGCTGGAGCGAGCTCAGCGGCTGGAGGAGCGGGAGCGCATCATCCGGGAGATCTGGATGAATGGCCAGCCGGACATCCCAGGCACCCGGAGCCTCAACCGCTACTACTAAGCCGCGGGGAGTCCAACCGTCTCGCCTTGGACCCTGGGCCTCCTGAGAGAGGAGAGGGAGGGAAGAAATATTTTGTGGGTGTCTCCCCTTTTCCTTTCAGGCATGCTACCTGGAACGATGTGGATGGACAGCAATAAAGCTTTCCCCGTCTCCTTCTCCCTGACATATTTTTCACAGACACTTTCTGGTTTCTGCTGAGGTGGCTTCCAACTTCATTTCTTAGTAACAGGAAGGAAGGTGACAATTACATTTCTCCCATGTGGGACATGGAGTTTGGCATGCTATGGTACAAGTGCTCCTCTCTTGGCTGGGGAGAGAAGTTGTCCGGGTTTTGATGTTCATTTAGGATTTTTTCATTTCCCTTTCCTGAGGACTGTGGGAGAATTGTGAATAAAATGACATATCTGGAAAGATGATCTGGGAAGAGAGGGGGAGATGCATCCTGACTGATTGTCTTGTGACTTCAGAAGCCATGAGATAAACCTAATGGCAAATATGACTTGTTAAGAACTGAGGGATGGGCGGGAGAGGGATTCTTCTATCGTGAAATCATCTCGGTGCTTGGATGTTTGCCATAGTGTATTCAGTTATTTATGGCTGTCTTTTCATCTTGCTTTTCAATGGGAACATTTGTTTTGTTTTTTTTTTACTGACACCTCAGGGATGAAATCCTTTTTTATTTTTTTTTTTTTTTTTTTTTTTTCTGCCCCCCCAGGGGTTAAATTCTTTTTTTTTTTTTTTTTTGAGTCTGTTCTTCCTGTCAGCCCCTGTCAAACACAACCCAACCCACCTCCAACAGTGATATGAGATGTGTCAGTGACTGGTGAGAAGTTAACAACCTCAAAGAGGTTGCAAAGGGTTTGGTTTTGTTTTATATATATA
>VWYK01109276.1:0-13635 GCA_013399775.1 Semnornis frantzii
TTCTATGATTCTATAAGGAAAGAAAATATTTGTAGTATGTTGGGTTTTTTTGTTGTGGTTGTTTTTTGTTTGGTTGGTTTGTTTGTGTTGTGTATTTCCCTAAAATATGTGTTGCTAAGATAATGTAATTGGTGCTGCTCCAAAGCATGCCAGACCTATACAGGCATGCTGTGCAACTCTAAAAAGTTCACTTGCTGTGATAAACCTTGTCTATGTAATACTCCATTACAGTACACGGTTTGCAAGAGCTCTTTCCCTTCTGATGACTCATTTTTCAGCATGCCTGATAGACACGCACGGCTGGCTCCCTGAGTCTGTGTTTGGGTTATCATGCACAGCCTGTTCTCTCTCTCACATGGATTTTTGCAAGACTGTCACACTGGTGTGGCAGGCAGTGTGAGACCATAGCAGATCACATCCTGAACAAGTAACTGGGCATCCGTGCAATGATCAACCTCATCAAGCATCTCCCAGACTCTTATCTTTACTTTGATCTCAGTTTCATTCCATTTTTATCTTCTCCCTCGTGAACAGCTGTGAGGTCCATCAACAAATTTGCTTCACGTGATGAACTGTGGTGGTTTGGGAGTTCCCTGCTCCCCCCCACTTCGTAAAATCCCCTAGACTAAACTCAGCTGGCTGGAAGTTTAAGGAATGAAGCTCTATTTACAGCTCAGTACAATGTACAAGCAGAGATATACACTATATATATTAATATTTACAGAAATATACAAGTTAAAGGTAATACAGAAACACAACACCCCTGCCAGAAATCAGAGTCCCCAGGAGGGGCTCCCAACCACCCTTCCACCTTCTCCCCACCCCTATACCTTACCCCAAGGTTTGCCTTACACGCAAGGTGAGTTTGGAGGATCGGCCAGGGGGGTTAGAAGGAAAGTGGTTAGTGAGGTTACTTGGCAGAGCAGAGAAAAGCCAGAAGCTGCTAGACAGCCTGAGACGCTGTGCCCCCGAGAGACAACTAACTTATCTTTGTTTTGTATTCTTTTCTTAAACATCTCAGCAAGCCTATGAGTGAAGTAGACATCACCATTGTTTTCCTTTCACAGCCTGTAATACGATTTTCTCCATTAAAATATTCCAATTAGCCTCAAACCAGCACATGAACAACAACAACAACAACAACAACAAAACCAAAACAAACAAAAAAAAAGAGTATAGGGCGGTTGTCAGAGGATGCAGGGACCAAGGAAGGCTAAGGCCTCCTTGGAATTCAACCTTGCAAGAGATGTCAAGGACAACAAAAGAGCTTCAAATACATTGCAGGAAAAACTAACGCTAAAGGCAATGTAGGGCCAGTGCTGAATGAGATGGGTGCCCCGGTGACAGAGGGCACAAAGAAGGCAGAGTCACTGAATGTCTTCTTTGTCTCTGTCTATACTGCTGGAGACTGTCCTCAGGAGCCCCAGAATCCTGAGGCCCCAATGGAAGACATGACAAAGGAGGAGTTTTCCTTGGTTGATGAGGGCAGGGTTAAGGAACAGTTAATTAATCTGGACATCCATAAATGCATGGGTCCTGAGGGCATGCACCCAGGAGTGCTGAAGGAACTGGCAGAGGTCATTGCCAGACCACTCTCCATCTTTGGTAAGTCATGGCAGACAGGAGAGCTGCCTGGGGACTGGAGGAAGGCAGGTGTCACTCCAGGCTTCAAAAAGGGTAAGAAGAAGGACACAGGTACATATAAACCTGTCAGCCTCACCTCCATCCCTGGAAAGGTGATGGCCCAACTTATCCTTGGTGCTGTCCTTAGCCATATCAAGAACAAGAGGGTCATTAGGAAAGTCATCATACTTTTACCAAGAGAAAGTCATGTTTGACCAACCTGATAGCTGAGGACATAACCATATAGATGATGGTAGAGCAATGGATGTGGTTTATCTCAATTTAGTAAAGCATTTTACACTGTCTCCCACAGCATCCTTGCAGCTAAACTGAGACAGTGTGGTCTGGATGATCAGGTAGTGAGGTGGATGTGAACTGGTTGAAGGAAAGAAATCAGAGAGTTGTGATCAATGGGAAGGAGTCCAGTTGGAGGCCTGTAACTAGTGAGGTCCCACAGGAGTCAGTACTGGGACCAGTTTTGTTCAATATATTCATCAACCACCTGGATGAGGGCACAGAGAGCACTGTCAGAAGGTTTGCAGAGGACACAAAGCTGGGTGGAGTGGCAGGCTTCAGCAAGTGGAGCTGCTCATGATGAGTAAGTGAAGCTCACCACACAGTACACTACAACGCACAGAACTTGAAGTGATTACTTCAGCTTACTTATTTAAGCTCAGTGACAAATATCTCTTAACGCTGAAAGGTATCCCTGCTCAAGGCAGAGCTTCCTGGCAGTCAGTCCTGTTGCCATCCTGAGAGAATTCCAAGTGGGCTCATCCAGTCATCTATTGCTGCTGAGAGATCCTGTTGATAGAAATTGCCATCATGCAACCCTGCTGCCAAACTGGGAGAGCTCAGAGAAGGCTCCTCTGCCTTTCATTGTTTTTCATGGGGTGAAGTGCTTGGCTCATAATCAAGCTTCATTGAGCAGGTGAGGCCTTCACAAGAGTCCTCCTACCCACAGCTGTCTTTGTTCATTCTGCTCCTTTGTGAGTTTGCTGGAGAAGTTCTTGGGCCAGCTCTGACTCAGGCCTTGACCTCCTTTGGTGACAAACTGGTACCAACTGTAACCAAATTGTTGCTTTGTTTAAAGAGGGGGTCAGCTGCATCTGCCACAGACTTACAGGCAAGATTTCCTTGGTTCTTGATGGAAAGAGAAACACAGGTGCCACAAGGAGTGCTCATGAGAACCTCTGCAGCTGCAACAAAAAGTTGTCAGAGCCACAGTATTCCTTGTGGTGGGACCTCACTTCTTGGTCCACAGAGTCTGAATTCTGCTTGCTTGAAGGCAGGCATTAAAAATGAAGTTACCAGAGTAGCATATCGGAAGTGGCATTTCTGTAAACACAAAGCAGAGATGTTCCTAACTGTGTCAGGTAGTGCGAGACAAGGTCCTGATGAACAACCAACCAAGACCAATGTCAGCACAGCCCAGTTTGGAGAGATACCATCACTGGACTGGGATCTGCAGGGGCTCGTTGATGTCAGAGCCAGTGTAGAAGCAGTAAGAGAAATGCTTTCTAGCTTCCTTATTTCATGCCACAGACAAAACTTTTGAAGACAAAAAGGCAAATATTTTAAACAGGGTGACTTTCATTTTTCTTCCTTGGTGGGGACTCAACATTTTGTTAGCTGAACTGAGCTGAGCAAGCATTTATTCTCCTGAGAAGGGTCAGAATGAATTAGTAACAGGGATCAGGAATATCTAAATAGTAACAGATCAGGAATATCTAAATCTTGTGGGAAGCCTTAAAGGCGTAAAATCTGCTGAGAGGTTTGGTAGTATGGGAAAGTCGAGACTCATGCCTGGAAATGCTGGCAGCTCTTGAGAGGCAGGTTTCTGTCATTGCTCTCAGAACTGGGGCAGAACAGCAGGTAGGACATACCTACGTTTCTTGAGATCCTTCATTGGGATGCAGGCCAAGATGAACATGGAAGCAGTCACACTCAAATGCACTCTTGACACCAGATGCATAGAGACTGGGTGTACTTGTTTGTGCAGTGCTCCAACACCAAGGAGTCTGTGTAGGTATACCATGGCTTGTGGTCCATCATCCTCTTAGAATCACAGAAACATTAAGGTTGAAAAAGACCTCTAAGACCATCGAGATCAACTGCCAACACAACACTACCCTATTCACTAAACTCTATTCCAAAGTGGCATGTCTATGTGTCTTTCAAGTTCCTCCAATGAGAGTGGCTCCAGCACCTTCCTGGACAGCCTGTTCTGATGCCTGACCATTCTTCCACTAAAGAATTTTTTCCTAATATCCAATCTAATCATCCCCTGGTGCAACTTCAGGACATTTCCTTTTATCCTATCACTAGTTACTTGGGAGGAGAGATCAACACCCACCTCACTATAACCTCCTTTCAGGGAGCTTTAAAGAGCAAAATTCTCTCCCCTTATGGTACCTGGCATAGAAGGGCAGGATGAAAGAGGGACAGAAAGGAAGGAGGTTGTACTTTCCCTAGTACCAGTTCAAAGGGTTGCAGAGGTGTTGGGTGAATGGGAAGATCTGGAAGCAGAGGTGTTCTGTTTCCTGGCTGTCAGAACTGGATGCTTCCAGCAAGGTTTGGAGCACAACTGTGAAAACTTCCTTTGGCATGGTTTCCCACCAATACTTTGAAACCCAACCAAGGCTTGTATTAGAGGCCAGGTTTTTCTCCTGAGATAATTCTTAATCTGATGTGTGTGGTTTGTGGGTGTGAACACTTCGGTTGTACACATATAGTGTGCTTGATTGCTCAAGGTAGGGCGATATAAATGCAGACCAAGGTAGTTGGGGCAGAATACATTTTTGTATTGCAATCAGACTTTCTCTCCCGGTTGTTTAAATAACATCATCTGACGTTACTTTCCTGTCTGCCCCTTTGATCCACACTGAAGCCTTTACAGACAGATATGAAAGATTCAGAACAGGTTTTATCTCTTTTCTTACAGAGCCTTGGACGTTGACATGTGCTAATGCCTTCCTGGAGGAGGTAAAGAAGGCAAAGACACGCTGAGAGACACAAAGGCCAGCTTCATGTACCCCATTACCAGCCCTCTCAGTTTTAGTCCCAACACAGCAATGTTAGGGTCCAATGCTGCAGATAGATGTGGCGTGACCAGTAGTCTCATGAGGAGAGAAGGAGCAATGTCTCAGGGTGTGAGGGGGGATTGGACCTGAGTTCTTAGCAGCTAGGTCTGGTCATGAAGAAAAACACTGTCTTTGGAAGGGAAGCTTAATGGACAGATGGCAGGGGTTTATGGTTGAATTTTAGGGAGGTCCTGATACTGGAGAAGAACTTTCCCATCGCCATGCTCTGTCTCTCCCTCCTCATTTGCCTTTTAAGATCAACTGTTTCTCCAAAATAGCTCTTCTATCAAGGGTTTTCTGTTGTCTTGACCACCCTGGATCTGAGAGCCACGAGCTCACTTTTCTCTAAAATCACATTTGTCTGTGCCTTTAGTGTCAACTCATTCTTAGTGGACTGAGACGGAAGCCTGAAAATGTGCTTCTTTGCTGTAAAGAAACCACAACTTACTCCTTGTCATATGAGTCAGAAAGTGGAGCAACAGTGGCTCTGGTCCCATCTCCACTCATTCCAGGCAAATATTCAGAATACTCACCCGCAAATATTCACAGAATGGTTTGGGTTGGCAAGGACCTTTCAAGGACATGTAGTCTAACTCCTCTGCAGTAAGCATGGGCATCATTCACTGGATCATGTTGCTCAGAGTCCTATCCCATGTAACTGGTATGTTCCAGGGATGAGGCTTCTACCACCTCTCTGGGTAACCTGGCTCACTGTCTCACCACCCTCGCTGTAAGAATTTATTCTTTGTATCTATTCTCCCTCTTTCATTTTGAAACCACCACCCCTTGTCCTGCCACAACAAGCCCTGCTGAAAAGATTGTTGTCATATTTCTTATCAATCCTTTTAAGCACTGAAAAGAAATATTGTCTCCCCAAAGCCATCTCTTCTCCAGGCTCAACATTTTCATCCTTTCTTCATAAAAGTCATGTTCTATCCCTTGGATCATTTTTTATGTCCTTTGTACTTGACGCTTCTTGTGTCCTCCTTGTGCTGAAGACTTGAGGGATGGACACAGCACTCCAGGTGAGATCTCACCAGAGCAGCTTAGAGTGGCAGAACCACTTCCCTTGGCCCATGCTGCTTTTGATGCAGCCCAGGGTGCAATTTGCCTTCTGGGCTGTGAGAACCTGTTGCCAGCTCATGCCCAGTTTTTCATCCACCTGTAGCCCCAAGTCTTCCTCCACAGGGCTGCTCTTAATCCCATCACCCCTTAGCCTGCATTGATACCACAGATTGCCCCAAGCCAAGTGCAGGAGCTTGTACTTAGCTTTGTTGAACCTGATGAGGTTCACACTCAAGCAGACACACTTCTCCAGGTCCAGGTCACTTTGAATGGCAACTCTTCTCTCTGGCATGTCAGCCACACCACTCAGCTTGGTGTCACCTGCAAACTTGCCGAAGGTACACTTGATCTCACTGTCAATGTCATGGATGATATGTCAGTGTCATAGAAGATATTAAATGGCAGCGGTCCCAATACAGACCCCTGAGGGACATCACTTGTCACTGATTTCCATCTGGACGTTGAGCCATTGACCACTGCCCTCTGGATGCAACCATCCAGTCAATTCCTTGTTCACCAAACAGCCCACTCATTATATCCATATCTCTCCAATTTAGAGAGAAAGTTGTTTGGGACTGTGTCAAAGGCCTTACAGAAGTCCATGTGGATGACATCCATAGATATTCCTTTGTCCACTGACGCAGTCAATCCATCACAGAAGACCACTATTCAGGCAGGACTTAACTCTTAGCAAAGCCATGCTTGAATCTTCTCCATGCCCTCCATGTGCCTTAGCATAGCTTCTAGAAGGATCTCCTCTATAATATTGCCAGGCACAGAGGTGATGCTGACAGCTTGCTAGCTCCTAGGGTCCTGATTTCCACTCTTTTTAAAAATGAGTTCAATGTTTCCTTTCTTCCAGTCATCAGAGACTTCACCTGACTGCCAGGAGAGTGACTTGGCAATTACATCACCAGTTCCCTCAGGACTCTGGCATGCATCTTGTTCAGGACTTGTAGACTCAGGTATATTCAGGTTCCTCAGACGGTCACAAACCTGATCTTCTCTTATAGGAGGAGGTACTTTGCTTCTCTTGTCCCCATCTTGCAGTCCATTGACTAGAGACATGTGGGAAGAGGTTGCGAAAGCTTGTTGAGAACCTCAGCTTTCTCTTTGCCTGTTGTCACCATCTTGCCAGACTTGCCCATCAGGGGTATGTATTTTTTTTTGACCTTCCTTTTCTGACTGCCATACCTGTAGAAGCCCTTATTGTTCTTCTTTGCATCCCCTGCCAAATTCAGCTCCAGCAGTGTCTTGGCCTTCCTGACCCCATCCCTACACAACGGGGCAGTGTTGCTATGCTTTCTCCTGTTCTCTTGTCCTTAAGAGCCATTTCCCAGCACATCCTGGTCACTAACTCCTTGAAGAGATGGAAGTTTGCTTTCCTAAAATGTAGGGTCCTGTCTTTACTTTTTGCCTGTCCCATGTAGCCCTCAAGCCTGTGATCTCCAACAGTGTGTGACCACTGCAGCCCAGGCTGCCTCCAGTCTTGACATCACTGATGTCCCCCCACTAGCATTGGGGAGCATGAGGGCTAGTATCGCATTCTTCTGTTAGGGCTGTCTAATTACCTGACTTAAGGAGTGATCCTTAGTGCACTGGGAATAGCATGCTGCACTTTGCCTTTCCACTTCACACTGTCCCACCCACCTCTTCTAGTATTTCTCTAGCCTACTCCATATTCCAGTACCCAGAAAAATCATAGTCAACCTGTATGGACTATCATAGGTCCTACCTTCTAAGCTAAAGCATTCTGCTGACTGTCCTCCCACATCCATCACTGTACTGGAACAGGCTAGTGGTCCCAGCAACTTGTGCCTAGATAGATGCACTGTAGACCTTTTCTGAAGGACTAGCCTGTGACCATTATGCTGAGCTGAATCTAGCGTGAAGGTTTGATGCCTTGCTCTGTCTCCCTGGTTGTGAATTCTCCGTTTACATATCTTCTGGTTTCATGGAGCTGCTGTTTCATGGACAAATGCATCTCTACAATGACATGTTCAAGAAAAAGATCATTTAATGGATGTACATCAGCAGAACATCTGAAGCACGTGGTGGCAAGAGATGACAGATGCTTTCTCCATTTCCAGACATTGCTCACGAATAGGTTTTGCGAAATTTGCTAGTATTTTGTAAGTTGATTATGACTTTGTACACTCTGTTTAGCTTTTCCTCTGCCTCCAGTTCAACCTCCAGTGCACAGAATGTTTTGATGGGCAACCAGATGGTGTAAGGTGTCATGCTTAATCTTTTTGATGTGTCAAGGTGTTGAAGAGTGTGATGGGTTGCCCAGGGCACTCTTTGGGCAGTGTCACATTGCCAGGACACCCACATGGAATTAGGATGAGCTAGTCATTCACTTTCACTGAGTGGTGGTGGTGTCATTCACCTTCACTGGGATATTTTACATCTTCTCCTTTCCCAGTATGGTTGTGCCATACTTCCTCCTCCTTCCAAAGAAGTATGTTGCATGAGACAGTACCTACAATACACTCATGTCAAAGCACATTGCATCACCTGCTGTCCCCTGATCCACATAGGCAGTTCTTTCATTTTAAAAGCCAGTTGGTTCACCCTTGTTAAACCAGTATCAATTCTTCCTAATGACATCCTTGTCCTCTACACACTGGGCTCGGTGTGTCAAGAGGACATAGAACTCATATAGAATGGCTGCTCTGGAGTTCCCAGAGTCATCTGTCTTGCTTTCTCTACAGCTAGGTACAAGCTTCCCCTTTTCCCAGCTGTCGGGGATGACAGATGAAAGTTTGCAGTCTCACAATCACATCAGGCAATACTTTCAGCACCCTTGGATGTATCCCAGCACCCTTGAAGTGTACCATATCCACTGTGATGTATCCGGCCTTTCTAAATAGTACCAAGCCTGTTGCTAACTCACTCCTGGGTGTCCCTCAACTTTCCAAACCATTATGATATATTTGGGCATCTGGGAGCAGGCTTCGCTTCTACAGATTGATGCAAAGAAGGCTTTGAACACTTCAGCCTCTTCTAAGGCACCTGTCATTGGTTTGTTCCCCATTCCTCAACACATATGTATTTTCTCTGGACCAGCTAATAGGATCACTACAGAATCCCTCTTGTCACTCATCCTATCCAATGCACGGTTTTGCTCCAGCTGGGTTCTAAGTTCCCTTTCTGATTTAATTCTTCAGTACCCAAGTGCTTCTGTCCTCTTCCATAACCTATCTTTCCCCATTCCCCCACCCCCCATCTTATATTCATATACAAATCTGAATTGATTGTGAAACTCCTCCCTTAGCCAGGATAGCTTTCATCCAAAATTCCCAGACTCCCTGCACAACAAAATGGTTTGAAGATACTGCCTTTCATTCCTCATCTTCTTGTACCCACCAAGATGTTATTACAGGCAAACAGCTGCTGATGCTTTGTCTCTTTCTACAATTCTGGTACAATTCTACAATTTCTGTTGCTGCAAATCCTTGGAAGGACAACTGATGACACAAGTGGAGCTACAGATTCCTGGGACGCTTAAAGGCACCAAGCAAAAACAGTGATCGAAAAGACCTTATATGGGACAAGCCTTGAAAGCAGTGTGGCTGTGGGGAAAGCCGAACAAAGCGAGGTGGAGTAGGTACCAGCAGCAGCCCCTACTTTTTAGTCATGGGATCATAACTATAAGGTGGATTGGAAGCAGGTAGCTGCAAGGCACAGAATGTAAATAAACAATAGCCTGTAACCTCCAAGAATCTGCAAGACAGTACTTGTTGCCCCTCAGAAGGCTTCATCTTTTGTCCAAAACAATCTGTCATGGCAAATGGTGAATGACCTGTGCTCTGTGGGTACAAGGAGACAGCTGCAAGCACACCCAGGTGGTGAGAATGAACACAGAAATGTAGTCAGTTTTGGAGTGAAGAGTGTCCTGAAAGCCAGTCTTGTTTTTCACATCAGTTAGAATCAGTACTTGGTGTGCTTCAGACCTCTTTATCCTGTGGATAAAGCCAGCAGTGGATGGGAAGAGATGTGAGAATGTGTTGAGTATGCAAGCATAGTATTGAGTCTGCTGCTTATGAGCAGACAGCAATAGCACATGACACAGCATTTGTCTTGAGTGTCTGTGCATTTCTGACACACACAGAGGGGAGGACAGGGAGTGGGCAGATGTAGATAAGGAGAGGAGTGGTGGCTAGGTATTTTGGGCGTAGGAAAATATTGTGCCAATGTGTGTATTCCATTCTGGGCTATTGACCTGATCAACTTCCTTGGACAAAGGAACAATAGAGTGAAAGTTTAGCAAACAGAACAAAGTAGATTGCCTAGGTCTTATCATGGTGTGGTGCTTGGCATGCAGAGATGGAAATGGAACTGCTGGTGGTGCCGTGTGGTGGTGCCGTGTGGTGGTGCAAAAATCTCACCAGCTCCAGACAGAAAAGTTGGCAGTGCCATCTCCTGGTCAGAGCAGGGCCACTGAGCTGAAAAGTTCTCATTTGGTGCTGCTGCTGCTGGCCTGAGTCATCTTGAGCAAACTGCTTACCCTCCATGAGCCTAGGTATTTTAATGAACAAAATGATGGCCTTGGGGAAGTTTGTGAGCAAAGTTCATAGAACTATAGAATCATTTCAGTTAGAAAAGACATGAAAGATCAAGTTCGATCACTATCTAACATTACCAAGCCTGGTGCTAAATCATAAAATCATTAGGGTTGGAAATAAACCCTGGGATCAAGTCCAACCATTTGCCTTAGTCTACAAAGTTCACCCCTAAACCATATCCCAAACCACCACATCTAAATAACCTTTAAAGATGTCCCTCAGCACCACATTGCTGACTCTTAAACACCTTCAGGGATTCAACCGCCTCCCTGACCAGCCTGTTTCAATGTCCATGAACCCTTTCATTGAAGAAGATTTTTCTAATATCCAACCTGAATTTCTCCTGCTGCAATTTGAGGCCATTTCCTCTCATCTTAGCACCTGTTACTAGGGGAAAGAGAAAAACACTCACCTCACTACAACCTCCTTTCAGGGAGTTGCAGAGAGCAGAGCTGCCTTTTCTGCAGGCTAAACAACCCCAGTTCCATCAGCTGCTCCTCATGAGACCTGTTCTCCAGACCCTTCACCAGCGTTGTTGCTCTTCTCATCCTCATCTAAATGAAAACTTGACACTGTCAAATGAAAGTGCAGAATTACACATGGGTTGACTGTTGCTGGTGGAGGAAGAGTAAAAAAGGCTAATATTGTCTGGGATTTTCCATGATTTTTCTACTTAGTTTCCACACAGCGCCATGACATAGTTCTTGGCTGTGATTCTTTTTATATAGGGGCTTCCCAATGGATTTGTCCTGGTCCTGTTCTCCAGCTACAACACAGCAGAGTTTGTCATCATATTTGCATCGCATTCCCGCAGAATTGATAAATTCAGTATTGTTGAGTTTTAACAACTACTACTAACAAGGAAGTTGGATGTGGTGAGAGATGATGGCCTTTAAAAATTTCCACTAAGCATACAGTAGCTGTATTTTCACCAGGTTCTGAAAGCAACACCTTCAAGACTGTTTCTTACCATCTGTGCAGGCTAGTATACAACTGCCCTGCTGGATATGAGTGATCAGTCTCTGCAGAAAGCTACTTACATCCTGCAGGCCAGAAATCAGGCTGTCCAATTGTCTGCAGAATGAGATTTTTTCACATTAAGGCAAGGAGAAACATGACCAAAACGCACACTTCTCACAAAGCATCAGTTCCTGGAATTTCCTGTCGGTTGCTGTTCGGAGCTACCTGCACAAAGAGCTCTGAGCAAACGAACAAATGCTCAGGAGCTCTTATGTGCCAAGGCCAGGGAAAACTGGTGGACACATAAAATCCTGCTGGCTCTGCCAGACTGAAGTTACCAGAGTAGCATATCAGAAGTGGCATTTCTGTAAACACAAAGCAGAGATGTTCCTAATTGTGTCAGTAGTGCAAGACAAGGTCCTGATGAAAAACCAACCAAGACCAATGTCAGACAGCCCAGTTTTGTTGTGATACCACCACTGGATTGGAATCTGCAGGGGCTCATTGATGTCAGAGCAAAAGCAGTGAGAGAAATGCTTTCCAGCTTCCTTATTTCATGCCACAGACAAAAACCTCTGGGGATGGATGGAGTAACATCACACAAAACTTTACTGCCTGATCTTTTTCTCATTCTTTCATCAGAATAATATTTGTGTGTGATGATTTAGTCAAAACAAAACACAACAAAAACAAAACAAAACAAAACCACAAAAAAAAAATCCAAAACAACAAAAAACCAAACAAGGTAATAGCACTGTATTAGTGTAAGGCTTCAATATTTCTGTGCATCATCTAGTTCAATTCTGCTGTGGGAGCAAGACTGAGTTCTTTTCCCAAGTTCAACTGAAGCAAAAAAAACATCTCAAACAACCCAAACCCCAAATGACAACAAAAAAACTCAATAAAAAAAACCCAAACAAAAAACAACCAACCAAGCAAGCAACCAACCCAAAAACCCCAAACCAATCAACCAAGCAAACAAACTAAAAAAAAAAAAAAACCAAAAAAAAAAACCACAAAAAAACCCAAAACCAAGCAAGCAAGCAACCAAAACCAAACCGAGTAAGCAACCAAAATCAAACCCCAAATTAAAACCAAACCAAGCAAGCAAGTAACCAAAATCAAAACCCAAATTAAAACCAAACCAAGCAAGCAACCAAAACTAAAATCCAAATTAAAACCAAACCAAACAAAAACCCCAAACTTTCCCCCCTCCTGCCTGGCTGCATGCATGAGGACAGAGCAGCTGAATCAGAGATGCTGGGGCTGGCTAGGAATTATGCCTTGGCAAAGATTTAGGAAATCCTTTTCATGACACAACACTTTTTTTCTTCCTTAGTGGGGACTTAACCTTTTGTTAGCTGAACTGAGCTGAGTAAGCATGCTTTCTGCTGAGAAGGAAGGGTCAGGATGAATTATTAACACTTTGAAAACAGAGATCAGGAAAATGTAATTCCTGTGGGAGGCCTCAAAGGAGTAACGTACAGAAAGAAAATAGACACTGTGTCTATTTACTTGTGCAGTGCTTTGACATACACAAGATTGTGGTTTATAGAATCACAGAATCATTTTGATAGGAAAAGATCTTTAAGATCACCAAGTCCAACCATCACCTAACTCTGCCAATCCTGTATTGTGCCTTTAAGTTACCTGTCATTGAAGAGCAAGGTGGAGAAAGAGGGGCGGAAAGGAAAGGAGTTGTATTCTCCCTGGGGCCAGTGCAAAGGGCTGCAGGAACTGCTGGCTGACTGGGAAGATCTAGAAGCAGAAGTGATCTGTTTCTGACATCATGGAACTGCGTCCTCCTGGGAAGTTTTTGGAACATAACCATAATGACCACATACTTGAAATGGGATCTGTGGGTGTGAGCACTTTGGTTGCACACCTGGAACACCTTTGATTCTCTCCAGCAGTATAATGAAAAAGTGCAGTGTCCACGTACCCAGCCAGCTCTAGGGAGGCCTTCTGAGAGCCTTGATCACAGCTTGCAAAGCTGAATCATTGAGGTCATACAGCCATGCACATATACCCAGCTTTTCAGCAGTGAGATTCAAGGGTTTTGCCCAGCTCTGGTGGTTACCTAGCCCCTAGATTACACCCTGAGAGGGTCTCTGTGGCAAGGGGGCCACAAAATTGCTACCAAGCATGTGATTCACTTCTGATGTACATGCTGACTTGCAGGAAGAGTGCAGTGCAGTACCAAGGTCTGTCTCAGTAGCAGCCAGTGGAAGCCTATGCTGCTGCTTCACCTATGCTGCAGCCTTTCCTCTGCTGCAGCCTCTCCTCTCCTGCAGCCTCTCCTCTCCTGCAGCCTCTCCTCTCTTCTCCTCTCCTGC
>VWYK01109278.1:0-21743 GCA_013399775.1 Semnornis frantzii
CTACTTTACAGAACATTATGAGGCTTGTTCATTAATATACATTAAGTGCTTTGAAATGTTTATACATTCGTACTTTTTGACAAAGTATTTTCTCCCGAGTGGAGTTTTCTAATAGAACTACCTCTGTGCTAAAACAATAGGGATGGAGACATCAATAATTGAGCTTTACATGGTGATTTTGAAGGTTTATGAGATATGAAAGCAAGCTGCAAGCTTTCTTGTGTTACAGGTTTGCCAGCTCTGGTGATAGCAATTGTTTTAGCCAGTGCTAATACAAATGCGAGTCGTATTTATGGCAAGCAGTTATATGGCACAAGTGCTAACGGGCAAGGAGGAGATGACTTGTGAGTATTTCTTTAAATCTCTTGTAATTTGACATTTGCAATCTGAAAAACAAATAGCATTGGTCAGATTTCTTTGGAAAAGTCAGATGTGCATTGAACAAGCAAGGTAGGCAAATTCTAAGCTATTTGAATCTGAAGTGTGAAGAAGGCTACAAGAAAAATTGGAGGGAAATCTGCACATTACTCAGTGCCAGGTACAACCACTCCTCAGTCAAAGAGAAAAATACTAAGATTTGTCATGAAAATAAAACAAAAATGCCACCCAGTTTGGTTTATCTTAAATGAAAGCTCTATCTTCAAGGTAACAACAAAGAAAGTAGTAGTATAAAATCAGTCTCCTTTGTAAATAAGACTTTTGTCAATAGCTTTTTATGTTTTTCTCTGGATGTCCAGATACTACTCTACAAATGCCAACATATTTATACAACTGTTACCTCATTTTCTGTTCCTTCTTTGGGAAAACATCATCATGATAAGTAAATGTGTCATTCTGTGTTTTTTTTACAGTATCATGGTAAGCACTCCAGCAATTTTGCTGCTAGAGGAATAAACTAGGTCTCTTACATGGCAGATGGTCAAATAGCTCCCATGAAGGACTACCCATCCTCCTCCTTCCCCAGAGATATATGAATTCTCCTTTAGATCATGTGTTAGAAAGCTGAGGTTTTGACAGGACGTCCAAGTTTGCCCATTCTGTAACTAATGCTTCCCACCCATGGAAGTGGTGAAGCTACTGATATGGAGTCTAACCTTTCCATGATTGCAGTTCCCACACCTTCTCCCTGAAGTCAGGCTTCTTTTTAGTTGGTTTTAACTAAAATATGGTACAACCCTTAGATTTCTGACATGCTAATACTATGGGTCATAGCCACTTAAGATGCCACTGGGCTTCATCCTCTTTACAAGCGGTGGATAAAGGTTTCATTTTAAAGTATAACTCTGCATCAGTTGCATCAGGTATGGACTGATTTTCCTTGTAGTCATACAAATAACCAGAAGATAGTTTGCAATATCTAAAACTGATCACATTTTCATGGTTTTTCACAGCTGCTGGATCAAGAATGAAGTTGTCTTTTACGTGACTTGTGCCGGCTACTTTGGAGTCATGTTTCTGATGAACGTTGCCATGTTTATTGTGGTGATGGTGCAGATATGTGGGAGGAATGGGAAAAGAACCAATCGGAGCCTGAAGGAAGAGATTCTGAGGAACCTCCGTAGCGTGGTCAGCCTGACCTTCCTCCTGGGCATGACGTGGGGCTTTGCCTTTTTTGCCTGGGGTCCCTTAACTCTTCCTTTCTTGTATCTCTTCGCAATTTTCAATTCACTGCAAGGTAAGATGGATTTCTGTTCTGTGAAGATGTTGCTGTTATGTCCAGCAATTCAGGCTGGGGACTCAAATCCAAGCTCTTTAGGTTTTCTCTTGATACTAAACCATCATTAGTTTCTGTTTATGTGGAATAATGCTACCAACTACATATGGGCTGAATATCTGAGTTTAATGAATTGTTTCATGATCTTTTCCATATTATAGACTGTATTATAATAATGTTATTCCTGTGTAATGGTTTGCGATAATCTCTGTTGAGACAGATGCTATATGACCTTCAAGATTTACTTTCACTGATCACAACAAATATAGGAAGCCACTTCCCTTAATTTATTCCTGTAGGGGATCTGTAAAGCTCGTAACTATTTTATTATAGATTCACAGATTGCGTTAGGTTGGAAGAAACCTTCAAAGGTCATCTTGTCTAACCCCCTCTGCACTGAGCAGGGACACCTCCAACTAGGTCAGGCAGTCCAGGGCCACATGAAGTCGGATCTTGAATGTCTCTGGGGATGGGGCCTCAACCACATCCCTGTGCAACCTGTTCCAGTATTTTACCTCTAATTTTAAAGAACTTCTTCCTTATGTCCAACATAAATCTACCCTGCTCCAGTCTATAACCATTGCCCCTTGTGCTATCACCACAAGCTCTTCTAAATACTCTTTCCCCAGTCTTCCTGCAGGTGCCTTTCAGATTCTGAAAGGCTACTATAAGGTTTTCGGAGCCTTCTCTTCTCCAGGCTGAACAGCCCCAATTCATTCAGCCTCTCTTCATAGGAGAGGTGCTCCAGCCCTCTGATAATCTTTGTGACCCTCCTCTGGACCTGCTCCAGCAGGTCTGGGTCTCCTATGTTGAGGGCCCCAGAGCAGTACTGTACTGTCACACAGTACTTCAGGTGAGGTCTCACCAGAGCAAAGTGGCAGTACCACCTCACTGCATCTTCTGGCTACGATTCTTTTGATGCAACCCAGGATGTGATTTGGCATCTGGGCTGAAGTGCACAATGTAAGTCATGAGAAGCTCATAAAACAATATTCAACCCTATTTCAATGTGGAGAGACAACACAGAGGTATGAATTACTCTTTGGTTCTTTAAGGAAAATCAAACCACTGTTATAGTCACCTTATTTTTGTTTCCTTTATTGAAATTTTGAACATTTGACTTTTGCAACACACTTTGTCCTTCTGAAGAATATAACAGAATGGTTACAAATTATAGAATTATATAGCTGACATTTCAAATAATTTCAGCTCAGAGCTAGGACTTGCGTATGTACCAAATAACGTAAGAATGTCCACCTCCACTTACTCTATCCAATAATAAAGAAAAACAAAACCAAAAAAAAAAAAAACAAACCCAAAACTAAGAAGGTCATTGGAAGGGCATGTGTTGTACCACACACATATTGGTATAAAAAAATAAATCTATCTAAAACAAAAATTCATAAAAAAAACAAACTCAAGAATGTCATTGGAGGAACATGTGCTATCCCACACAAATATTGAGATAAAAAATAATTTTTCCCAGGGTCAGCAAAATACCTTGCTTTTATGGAAAATGTACTTAACATTACACTGTTTGGATTTTATCTGTTACAGTTTAGATGTATTTACTGCCCCAAAAGATTTATTGAGCTTTCGTGGAAAAAGAATAATGTTGTGGAGTTTGGGTTGGTTCAGTTTCAACCTAAAATGTAGGCAATAAGGCAAAAATTTTTCAGATGTGATGTTCTTTACTAAAGACTTATTTTCCAAAGGACGGATTCCGATACTCCCCTAGCAGCATAATGAACTGTTTGCTCCAATGTGCCTGTGTTAAAAATTTAGAAGGGCCCAGAGAGATCAGAACTATGGGAAGAACATGGAAAAAAAGAAGATTAAAACTCTGAAAAACACGCCAAGGATCAAATTAAACAAGTTCTCTGTAACCAGAATTTCAATGCAATCAATTAAGCTTGTATGTGCAGAGTGCATGCAAGGTTGACCACCACTGCTTAAGTCTCTGTGGGACAATAGCACTGTTCAGTGGAAAATGAGTATTTGGAAGGCAGTTAAGTCAGAAGATGAAACTGAAAAAGCTGAGGAGTAAATGCAAAAAGAAGAGTGATGAGATTTTTTTATAGATTGTGGTAGCAGTGATGACACAGGACATCCTCAGGCATGTCATATAAGGCACAGGATGACAGCAATTCCATATCTGAAAATGCTTGATGCTGTGTTAAAAAAAAGCTAGGCAAAACTAAAGAAAGAGGAAGATGTTTAAATTTACATAAAACTAATGGAGTGCACATGTAACTGTAAGGGGATGAAATACAGCAAAGAAAATTGGAAGATTTATATCATGAGGTTCAACAAGGTTAACTGCAAGGTCCTGCACCTGAGTTGGTACAGTCCTCATTATCAATACAGGCTTGGGGGGTGATGTAATACAGAGCAGCCCAGTGAAAAGGGTTTGTGGGTACTGGTGAACGAAAAGATGCACATCAGCCAACAGTGTGCTTTTGCAGCCCAGAAGGCCAGTCACATCCTGGGCTGCATCAAAAGAATTGCAGCCAGCATATGCAGAGAGGCGATTCTGCCACTCTGCTCTGCTCTGGTGAGACCTCACCTGGAGTACTGTGTCCAGCTTTGGGGCCCTCAACACAAGAAGGACGTGGACCTCTTGGAGTGGATCCAGTGGAGGGACACAAGAATTATTAGAGGACTGGAACACCTCTCCTATGAATACAGGCTGAGTGACTTGGGATTGTTCAGCTTGGAGAAGAGAAAACTCTGGAGAGACCCCTGAAGCAGTCTTCTAGTGCCCAAAGGGGGCCTACAAGAAAGCTGGGGACAGTCTATAAAGGCATGTAGCACTAGGACAAGGGGCAATGGTTTTAAATTAGAGCAGAGTAGATTTAAATTGGACATTAGGAAGAAGTTATTTACTGTGAGAGTGGTGGAACACTGAAACAGGTTGCCCAGGGTGGAGGCCTCATCCCTAGAGATGTTCAAAGTCCAGCTTGATGTGGCTCTGAGCATCTCGATCTAGTTGGAGGTGTTCCTGTTACCTGCAGGGCAGTTTGACTAGATGACCTTTAAAGGTCCCTTTCAACCCAGTACATTCTATGATTCTATTATTCTATTATCAGTAAACAAAAGGTAGTTCAGTATGGCAAGTCTTTCATCATTATTAACATGAGCTTAATTATAAAGGCCTCAGTAAATATCTATTCTCTCAAGTTTTTGAGAACAACAGAGTATTTTAAGCTGTATCAGCAGCCTCCATCAACAGTTTTCTCTGCACAGACAGTGGAAAAAGTAACTTGCAGCAACTACTGGTGTTACTGTACTCTGCTATTTCATCTGCGTAGGAAATTATTTTTCTCTCCTTGACAGTCAGAGTAAAAAAATCTGGGAACATCTCTTTTTTTGGCTGCTTACTTTATATATATGCCTGGACAAGCCAAATACTTTTAAATCAGAGCCAAGACAGAGCCAAATCTAGGGTCTGATTTGGCTCTGGGAAACAAAACCAAAGCTGTATTACTAAAGCACATTGTAAACTTAATGAATAATGAAATACAGAGAGAGTTTTGAGATAGAGCCTAGCCAGAGCAAAGGCAAAGTACTTAATGCAGTACATTAATTTTCTATTACTATAGACACACATATTTTCTTTTTTAACTATTCAGCATGTTCCAAACATTCACCACAATTTAATTAAGCATCAGTTTAGTAAGTTTGTAGCTGTGCAGAAGTTTTGAGAGGTTACTTGGGACCACAAACAACTGCATGCCTGTAAGAGCTGCTAGTGATAGCACTGGAATTGCTTTGTGCTTAAAACAAATCACACAAAGAAATATTTTACTAAATGCAGACAACAGTAGCAATAAAGCAACAGAGCTTTTGTATCAGATGCCTTAAAGTCTGTTTACCTTTCCTTAATTGTGCTTTTTCTTCTTTTTGCCCATCGGCTCTTGAAAAGTTTTGCAAAAATGTGTTTCATGACACAGCCTTTACCTAAAGTTAGCTGATCTCAGTGGTTTCTGCCTGGCCTGATGACTGTAAGCAAATACAACTCCAGCTGAATGATCATTGATACATCCAAAGTTAGATCTCAGCATTTGGAGAAGAAAGGAGAGTTTTATGCTCCAATGCATTTTAACTAGCTATAGTCCGACATTGTGTTCTTCCAGCTGAAACATAGTGGGCATTCGTACACAGAACTATTGAAGATGATCAGAAAGGAACAGTTTCAGAGGATGGCACTTAAGTATGTTTGCCCACATTATGTAGCATCTATTCATGTAACTATGAGGGACTTGGCAATAACACTTTGCCGTCAGGTGCTCAAATTCAACTTGGCTCCCAGGGAATAAAACTAGAACAGGCCAACCTGAGGAGGATGGAAGATTACACAAACAGTGCCTGCATGAGAGAACCAGGAGCATATAGATTTCCAGTTTCTATATTTAGTTCCAAACTATCTCTGTAGAATTACAGAATTGTGCCATATACCCAGTTAAGTCCTTCTTTACCACATGATAATGCTAAACTTCTGTCTTGAAAATAAGGCTTGTACTATGGTGTGAGAAAAATGAACTCTACAAAAACATTCTTAAACACGTTTATTGTGATTACATGCACAAACCAAAGAATTTTCTTCAGAATTAACTGGTCATTTAGTTAGTACTTATGAACATGCTCTTAATATTTTCATAGTCATTTCAACAACATGCATGTGATGCACATAAATCCAAATGACCTTTTTCATAGCACTCTTGAATTCCAGTTTAAAAGAATAAGGCCACAGCTCATTGATAATGGAACAGGAGTGTAAAAGTATCTTCCTCATAATATAATAGTGTCTGTATTTACTTTGCAATCTGATTCTTGCAGCCTTTTGGGTGTGAAACACTCACCTGATTTCAAAGACAAAACCTTTAGTTATTTCCCTCTAAGACAAAAATAATAATTTAAGAAAACACACTGAACTGAACCTAAACCAACAGTATAAATAAAAGGGGTCCTGTACTCTCTCTTCTGATGTCCCAGACAATTTTACAGCTGCTATGGGAAAGCTTTAATTAATTTCAATACCTCTGTGAGGCATAGATCACAATAAGAGACTTTAATTGTTTTGCTTATACTTCACAGCATATTTTAGTTCCTCTGTCTATTAATTTACTGTATATTTACTTTTGATGCAGGTTTGTTTATATTTGTATTCCATTGTGCTATGAAAGAAAATGTGCAGAAACAATGGAGGAGACATCTTTGTTGTGGCAGATTCCGACTGGCAGATAATTCAGGTAAAAGCAATTGACAACTTCACTTCTTAGATGCTGCAATAATCGTTCAAAGTCCAGGTGAACAGTTTGCTGTGTTATTTTTAATGTGCTACAATGTAAACCAGAGATGTGGATAAAATGGATTAATTACAGGCTGTCACTTCAGTAGTAACAATTGCCAAGGGACTTTTCAGATAACACTTCATAAAAATTCTCAAGTATTTTCTTTCATTTTTGCCAGTGAAGACAGCTGGTAAATTTTGTACTGCTATAAGCATGATCTTGGAAGGCACTTAGGACCCTTAAAAAAAACAACAAACCAACCAAAACCAAAAATGAAATAAAGATCCACAGATTCAAAAATGCAAAAACTAATTTTAATCATTTTATCCTGCATTACAGTAGGTTGACTGAATTGCATAAACTGGATTGATGTAGGAAATACTCTGAGGCAAATATCTTTGCCTTTTCAAATTGCTCTGCCTTTAAGATGTCATCCAGACAGACCATTAGAGACTCAAAATGATAGGAAATGCATTTAGCAGAGGCCCGACAGAGTTCCAGAATTGAGTTCACCTGCAACTCTCAGAAGTACAGAAGAATTGTTGGTTACCAACACCTAGGACACTTGTGTTTATAGTCTCCTACACCTTTGGCAATCTCGGCATAATAAAACCTCTCTAGATGCTTCTATCCATCCCTTTCCTATGCATCCCTTGGAATTTGTCTCTTGAAGTGATGAAACTTTGGCATTCTTGCACTGCTACAGATTTTCCCTGCTCTCCTGTATCCTGGCAAGCCATTTCTTAGAGTTCTGCCATCCATCCAAATGACTGTTTAGACTGTTAAAGCCACCAGTTTTTAGCTACTGTTGTAAGCAGCAAAGTAAGTTAAGCTGGAATTCCTGTATTATCTAAGAACAGAAGAGGCTACCTGACAGGAAAAGGATGGTGTAACAGTACGTGGAGGGTTTATTTCAATTAATATAATTTATTAATTTTTATATTAATATATTTAATCTTGCCACATTACTTATTTTTAATCAGTTTCTTTGCACAGTCATGGAAGACATTACACAGAGGAAAAATCACAGAGGCAATCTAGAACTTAAGAAATAACTAGCAATAATATAACAAACATTAAACTATTAGAAATTGAAAGAGGTTCTTGCACTCAGTTATACTGCTTGCCCACTAGAGGAACTCGAGAAGCTTCTTTCTGCTTAAGGAAGAAGGCACTTGCTTTTGAATATTTACTCATAAAAACAATATCTCCAGATTCCCAGGGCTGCATTAGAGTTCCCAGACAGTACCCAAACACTTGAAGGGAATTCTGTCTGTGTCTTAGTAGCCGTTAAGGCATCTAGATCTTCCCAGGCTCTAACAGGGTTCTGGGAGAGGGGCAGACAATCTATGACCTGATTCTGGTTCCTCTTGGATTCCAGACTTGGCACGGAGGTTTGCAGAGGTGCAGGCAGGATGTCTTGCAGATGTGCAGAGAGCACAATGTCGGTGACACTTCTCGCCATGTCGTGAGGCACTTAATGCTAATCCTGGGTAAACTTGAGGCACAGCAAGTTTCCAGGTAGACAAACCCAAAGTATCAGGGCTTGTTATTATGTAGCAGACAGAGCATGGCAGGATACAACAGCAGAGAGCAGTGAGGCAGATGCACGATAAGGCAGAAGCAGAGAGAGCACTTTGTCTTTACCTGCTCATCTCCTTTTATCAATGCAGCCCGAGACTAATGGGTCTTTGACCACAGTCAGAATGCCAGCTTGCCAAACTTGAGCATATTAGGTAAAGTCAGGACTTACTTTTACTCTTTTAGGACAAAACAAAAACAAGTGTATAAGCACATGTGGGTACCCTGTTTTCAACTTTGGAAGGAGAGGAGATTCAATGGCACCAGGCCTTTATCTTCTCTTCCCATGGTTGCTTCTCCCAACAGCAGAAGAGAGGGGGAACAGGGGAAACGTGTCTGGACAAGCCAGGACATGTTTAGGCCTATTTTGGCCTTCCACAACAGATGGGCTGTTTGTTATAAGCTAGATTAAGAAAGACATCTGATACTTGAAATGTTCATAATTGAATAAATCTGACATTTAGTACCTATGCTAATTATTTCTGTAAATATTTTTAATCATTTTTAGACTGGAGCAAAACAGCAACCAATATCATAAAGAAGAGTTCTGATAATCTTGGGAAATCCTTATCCTCTAGCTCCATCGGCTCAAATTCAACCTACTTAACATCCAAATCAAAATCTACAACGAATACATATTGCAAACGAAACAGCCACACAGGTGAGTTCCTGCACTGCATCATAGTTCATTAGTAATTATGCATTTCCATGTTAAAGGTACAGTGGGAATTTCTACCCAAAGGTTAGTGTGAGACAATTAGATTAGACGTTAGGAAGAAGTTCTTCACCATTAGGGTGGTGAGACACTGGAACAGGTTGCCCAGGGAGGTGGTGGAAGCCCCATCTCTGTATGTTTTTAAGGCCAGTCTGGATGTAGCTCTGGGCAACCTGATCTAGTGGAAGGCGTCCCTGCCCATGGCACGGGGGTTGGAACTATAAGATCCTCAAGGATCCTCAAGGACAATGCTGTGTTTCTGTGAAAATGTCGCCAATTTATGTAGTTTTGGTATTCTTAAAACACACTGTTTAATAGGATTCTTAACCTAATATATATTGGGCCCAGGCCAACCTCACGAAATTCGACAAGGCCAAGTGTAAGGTCCTGCACCTGGGTAGGCACAATCCCAAGCACAACTCCAGGCTGGGTGGTGAATGCTGGAGAGCAGCCCTGAGGAAAAGGACCTGGGAGTCTGGGTTGATGAAAAGCTCAACATGAGCCTGCAGTGTGTGCATGCAGCCCAGACAGCAACTGAGTGCTGGGATGCATCAAGAGCAGTGTGGCCAGCAGGGCAAGGGAGGGGATTCTGCCCCTTTGCTCTCGTCAGACCCCATCTGGAGTACTGTGTGCAGTTCTGGAACCCCCAGCACAGAGAGGACATGGAAGTGTTGGAGCGGGTCCAGAGGAGGGCCACAAAGATGATCAGAGGCCTGGAGCAGCTCTGCTATGAGGACAGGCTGAGAGAGTTGGGGCTCTTCAGCCTGGNTAGATGATCCTTGAGGTCCCTTCCAACCTTACCATTCTATGATTGTATGATTCTATGATTGTATGAAATATGTAGTTCTGATCTCAGTGTCTTCCCGCACTTAACAATGGAGGTGTGATGAAAGCAGATTTTGCTCTTTGTATAGCAATTTCTCCTTTTTCTGCTAAAAGAATTAAGTAAGTAAGTCTTATTATCTTAAGAATTAAGATAATCTACAACAATTCTTATTATCTTAAGAATTAAGAAGTAAGTCTTATTATCCCATTGTAAACACAATAGTACCCAAAACAAAGAGAAATTGCATTCAAAGTTGGTAATCATAATTTGTAATGTGATGGTTTATTGAACATTAAGGACATACCACATATTTTCTCTGTATTTTTAAATTTTCAATACATGCTGAAATGTAAATTACATATTTTGACCTCTAAAAATACACATTTTAATGTGGAACTGCAAAAGAATTGTTGCTAATGTAAGGTTTTGAAATGCTAACATTTCTTTTCATGTGTTAAAACAATAGAAAATTACATCAAGATTCTGGTTTTTAATACAACTGAACTTCTCAGTTTGATGTCTTAGCTAAATTGGAGGCAAATAATTTCATAGCTATGTGACTTGGCAACTCTTGTTAATATGGTTATAATGTGCTCCCTGGAACTGACACAAGCATTCATGTGTTTGTGGTATAGATAATGTCTTCTAAGGCCCTTTCCTCATCAGTGGTGGAGCATTACAGGTAAAGTGAGAACTGCTTTTGTTAATGCATGGTTTGAACAGGGTGGAGGGATGCTGCTTGCATGATGTCCTCGCTGACACAAAGGACTTTGCTAATCAATTTGGAACACTGCTTCTTTCTCACATCTTATGCCATTGATGCTGAATCAGAGGATAAGCCTGCTTCAAACCTGGGGTGTCTGCCCTCTGCATGGGGCACAAAACAATTGGAAGATACCATTTTAGAAATCAGACCATGTCCTGAAATTAATGCCTGTGGTCTAGGGGAAAAGAGATTAAGTTGAAACACTCATATACAGAGCATACATAAAAAAAGCAAAACCAATCTGACCGAGTCCTAGAAATCTTTCTTGTCTTTTAAAAGTTATTATAGGAATTCAGATACTATATTCCTATTTGGTCTATGGCCATTTTTGAAATTAGTCTTCTAGCCATCGTGTTTTCATATCAGATCTCTCCCGAAATACCTCTGAATGACAAATCAGATGTGCTTGAAAGCCACACTGTGAACTGGTGGCTGACTGCCGGATGCACCAACTGAGACATGTATTGCTGAGTGGACAAAAGGAATCACATCAGCACTTCACCATTTCGTGGCACTGCTGTCTATGAGTCTAAAACGAAATTGTTGTAGATATTACTTAAATAGCTGTGACTGTTTGGGAGTTCCCCGCCCCCCCCACACTTGTAAAATGACCCAGACTAAAACTCAGCTGGGCTGGAAGTTAAGAGATGAAGCTCTATTTACAGCTCAGCACAATATACAAGCAAATATATACAGTATATACCGGAATATTTACAGAAATATACAAGTTTAAGGTAATACAGACACACAACTCCCCTCCCAGAAATCAGAGACCCCAGGAGGGGCTCCCAACCACCCTTNCTCAAATCAGCACAATACCATATATAACACATGGAGGAATTAGAAGTTAAGACTTCTGCAGTTAATCTTGTGGGACAACTCCCATTTACTTCAGTGATACAGGATTTTAACCCTGTACTTAGGTGTGAAGCCCACTGAGCTAAAAAAAGAGGCTTCCACTGGTTCCAAAGGCCTTCTGTAATTGATGTGCATGCAAATTTCGTGAGGAAACATCTGGTATTTAGCAATGTAATGATGCCTTTTGAAAAAAAAAAAATCTATGTATTTACAGGGAATTTCCAAAGCTTTCCCTAAAGGCTGAGAATTAACTTTTCATCTTTGTCATAAGATATTGAATATGTAGAAAGCATTTCAAATGCAGTACCATTGGCTAATAAATGCATACATTTGGAAGGGACACGATACTCAGAAGTTTGCTGTTGGACATGGAGTTATTTGCTGCAATTCATGGACATTCCTGCATGCTTTGGAAAAAAATCATTCTGAGGGTGCCTGCTTCTTTTCTCATAAATGAAACTGTTTTGATTTCTTACTCTGCAATCCTTTCCTCCTTTTGCAACACTTTATACTCTTTTATGGCTCAGTGTAACAGCTTCTGCAGGGGTGGATGACTTTTCTGGTTTAGTTATTTGGGTTTTTTTTTTTCTATGAGAAAGAAGTTTTGTGTGAAATCATAGTTTAAATAATGCACCAAATTCTTTAGCAGGGAATTTTTGAAGGTGATTTCAGCAAAGTCTTGCAAACAGCCATCAGAAATGTCACTTGTAAAAAAAAGGATACTTCATCTTACTGTCAGCTTACAGTGGTCCAAACCTTGCCTGTGTTAAGAGAGTTAATTCCAGCTTTATTTACTGCAGTGGAAGAGATGAGAAAACTCATTAGGCCAATGTCAAATGAGATCAAACTCTTTCCTTCTCATCTCTCAGTACATGAGCTCTACCTACTGACTGCTCTTGGAACAGCAATAGCGTTAGCTGCCGTAGCAGGTTTTCCCACCCCAGTTGGGAATTGCCTTGGTGGTTTTTCTTTTCAGTTCCGCCCTTGGCTTGTATAAGCACACGAACGCTGAAGAGATGCAGTTCTTTGCATCTCTTCCTCCACACAGTTGTTCAGCTCCATACTATGGAAGAGCCAAAGAGATGCTAGGCAAGCACAAAGTTTAGTGGCAGGTCCAGTTATCTGCTTTAAGATGCAATTTGTCTGCTGCTGCAGAGTACACTATTTCTATGCATAGCTTAAAAACCACCACACTTTATTAATTAATAATGTTATATTAAATTATTAAATAATCTTAACTGTCATTTTCCACTGCTTTATTGTGTGGAGATGCTAATTGCTGGATGTTATGGAGGTCACCCCTATTTCAGTCCAGTTGAAATGTTTTTAGCTTGTAAGATTCAAAGCATCAACAGGAAATGAATATATTAAAAGATTGTAGATGTCAGTTACATCTTAGGCAAAAGAACACCAAGATAATTGCAAGAGAGACCTGAGAGCTCTTCTACAAAACTGTGTGTCTCAAAAGAACTTAGGAGAAACAATGCCAAGCCAAAAAGTAGTTTGCTGGACATTAGGTCAATAATTTCATTCAACAGTAGAGGCAATTCAAGGAATATCTGTGTGGGATTGACACCTCTTAAGCTATGAGTTTACTTAGGGAGCCCTAACTTTTTGTTGCTTTTTCCTCTTCCTAGAGAATGTTTTTCTTGACAAGCCATCTTCAAATTTTGCTCAAGAGGATGGAGAAAAGACATCAGTCATCCCTGTCCACAGCATTGCTGACAAGGTTAAGAGATACTGCAATCCTCACTCTGACAGCTTCTATGAAAATATCTTCATGTCCGACACATTTAGTCACAGCACAAGGTTCTAACTGTGCTTCTGAATTTTCTAAAGCAAAGTCTGCCTGGAATTGGGAATACTGAATGTCATAGAATGTGACCTGTTTAATTATTTTTCCTAGTTTTTAATGTTCAGTTGTTAACAGCTTCCACTCAAGGACCGATTTCTCTACCTTTGTAACATTGTGGGAAAAGACAATTTTCCACTGTGGTATCAAGCTGTTTTTAAATGCATGCCAACCAACAGCTAATTGTAATCCTGTGTAAATAGACCCAACAGCCTATAATTCTAAATTATATAGTTCAAACAGAAGCAAGTCTTGATTCCTCAAGAAAATAGACACGCCACACAGTAGAGGCGAACTCTTATTAAACAGTTTAGTGATGGTCATTTTCTTTTGAAAAATAGGGATTTTTCCCTACAACACTTGTTAGATTCTTGCTTCTTGAGTGTCTTAGTGCTGTCTGGATTTTTTTCACAAGTGAATAAAACCCTAACAGCAGCGTTAAAGAGGTTATTTTAAACGATATTTCACTAAATCACCTAATCATGCAAATCATGCTTACCAAAACAGTATGCACTACAAGTTCAGGCTATTTTGTATCCATGTACACAGAAACACACTTAGTACATAAATGTATTGGCTGAGAAGGGCACACAGGTTGCCAATAACTCTTGCAAATTTTAAACCTGTTGGTATTATGTGGGAGGAGGCAGTGGTATGGATCTTCTGCATCTGTGCTGAACAAGTACACGAGTAAATCCAAACGTAACGTAACAATGTTTCAACATTAATTCACTGATATGTATGAAATGCCATCTTCCATCACAATCCTATATTTAATGTTCTTTTTCACTAAACTAAAAAAGACATTCAACTAGATACAGCTATAAAAATACATATTCAGATCTCTCTCCAAGTGTATTTGTATAATCACACAATAAATATGACAGAGGAAACCAGCGTGTACCACAGTGAATGGTGCTAAAGCTTAAGTATTTAAATACAAGGTGAATACTTTGTAAACCCGTGGGGTTCCTTTGTCAGTCTCTTCAGATATACTGTATGTATGAACACTTCCATCAGATGGCATTGCAACATTAGAATAACCTGGAATACATTTACCAGTAATAAATAAATAACATCTTTCCAGGCACATAACATTATCAGTATCAGTATCCCTCTCCTGCCCCGCTGTTGATTGACTTGACTGAGCTTGTTGGAGGCACAGAGTTTGTTTAAACAGCCTTCAGGCAACATTAGGAAGTTTCCTTTCCTGTTGCTATACTGTGTATAATGACACTTGAGTCGTGTATGTGTGCAGAGGACAGACAAGAGCACAACATGCTTCCTTGTTCTAATCTATAAATGTGTGACACATGAGCGTGTCGCCACGACTGCCAGAAGTGCATCTCTCCTCCTAAAGCATCTCTGGCTCCATGACAGGTGATACAAACGCTCTAACTGCACATGGCTTTGAAGCCATGGGCCAGAACATCAAAGGTGTTTTCAAATACCATTTCCAGAGAGGAATGTCCCCTAATGGAAATTTTCTTTTTAAAAAAAAAATAAAAATATTTTTTTTTTAAAATCCAAAATATCTTTAGCCAAATATTTAATTGTATGCAGAAGGTGANTCTTTTAAAAAAAAAAAAAATATTTTTTTTTTAAATCCAAAATATCTTTAGCCAAATATTTAATTGTATGCAGAAGGTGATCAGGAAATTGTGCTCAGATTTTTTCCAGTTGCCAGCAGGTGGATGTTCAGTGATTAGGGATGTGGATTTGTGCCTTTCTCTGCTCTTTGCATGCGCAGAGATTATTTAATGCTGTGACCGCACAAATGTGTTTTCCCTGGCTGCAAAAACCCTGGCGAGGGGAGGATGACCTGTCTGTATCCCGTCCAGAAGCACTGCTGTTGCTACACAGACCTTAATGAAACCTCATTCTTGTAACTGCAAATACTTATATGGTGGTATGAATGAAAGTCAACCTGAGTCGCTAAAAACATAATTATTAACAGGGATGAGTGTTATCAGATACCTTTAATTTAGGGAGAGATTAAGTACAGGCATTTACTGAACTTATATTTTATCGTCCCACTTGCTTAACTGCTGTAGATAATAGTGTTCCTATAGCAGCTTACTGTGAGATTTCTACCTGATTAAGGTGTTCAGAAGTGAAGAGAAGGAAAATCAAACATTCCTGAAAAAATGAGGACTCAGTAAAACATAACAGATCAGCATAATATAAATAAAAAGCAAACACAGTATCCTGAGTGAAGCTGAGCTGTAACCTATTATTTTAATGTACAGCTACCTATATTTTTGCTGAATTAAGATTTTTTTTCCTCTTTTTTTTTTTTTACTACCATGTAGTAATCTTAAACTCCATGTCAGTTAGGTGCTCTTGAATGCTCTCAGTTCTACAATGAAAAGCTTGTACTTCTTAGTTGACATGCTGTAACCTCCCTTGTATATATTTATTTATTTGTGAGGTTAAATATGTCAAATATATTTAGCTCTATAATGATTGTTACTTTAAAGCCAAGCTTCTGCTTCATCATAGAAGAAGAGGGAAAGAGTAATTTCTTATATGTGTTTTCTCCAAACACCTTGTGAAATAATTTACTGTAGTTCTGTCTTTTACAAGTATGAGGAAACAGTGAAATGTGTAATAGTAGCCAGTGGAACATAGTGTAACAGGTTTGAAGATGGACGAAAGTGGAAACATTTTCAAGTAAATGTTCTTGATGTTAGTGTTCCAGATGATTAAAGTCTTTCAACAGTGAACGGTTGATTCTATTTTTATTTTATTTTTTAGTGTTCAAGGCATAAATGACTCAATGGAATTCTGGAAAATAATCTTCTGTTTATTGAGTATGTGAGGCAGGTAAATGCCTGGCCAAAACATTGGAAATAAACATGCAAGGGTAACCCCATCTTACCAGAGGAACACGTTCTGCAGAGTATGTTTTTCCCTTTTGTGCTTTACTCAATGCCACATCCAGTGAATGATCTGAGTGTTATGCAAGTTCATGGTAGCAGTTGTGTCATGGAAATTAAAGTGAAGGCAGCAGACAATATGCTGGGATGATCTTTAGAAGTAATACCAATGAATAATGTAAAACTCAGGAGTTACTTCTATTCATAAATTTCCTTCCAGCTAAATGTAGTCCCTCACCACCAATAACTTGATTTAAATTGCAGTCATACTTTGATTGTTGAAATATTTCAGTTAACCAATCACTTGGTTACATACTGATGTATAAACATTAAATGTAACACACTAACAGACTACTTTTAATTGTCTACCTTTAAAGAACCAGAAAACCTGCTGAAATGCATCACATCTGCTCCTCTCTGTTTAAGTCTCGTCACAGAGGATGCACAGAATATGAAGGTTCAGCAGTAATACTTTATATAAAGCAATCCAAAACACCCACACTGTGGTAAGTGACATGTGTTAATGAGGATGCTGGATGTATATGGGTGGTATGTCCATGTGTGTCCATGGACAACAAACAACACTTTTGAGCTTTTTGCCTTGAGCAGTGTGGGAAGACTCTCTGAGTGAAGGAGCCCAGGAGTTTTTTTTTTCTTCCAAGTAAGATCTTGGCAGATGTCAAACTTGTAAGGAGTGATTTGCAGTGTGTGTGGGTGGATTTATTTTTCTCCTCATTTCATCACTTTTTAAATATCAAGAACAGTTTTATTTTAATCCTCTACTGTTAACAGCTTCCTACTGTAACCCATTGAGTTACATAAAGTGCCACTTCATTATATTACTTTTGAAAGGCAGATCTATAATGTATGTAACCACAGGGACAGCTACCAAGTTAAGGGCAGCAGTGTGTCATTCACTGAGCCATTATAAAAAGTTGTTATGCCTTTACAGTATGCAAAGATGTAAGACCATATATGGGCCAATGAATTAGACAAAGGGCTTAGAAGTTAACATCAGGGGAATCAGTCATGCAAAACAGTCAGTGGTGCAGATGTTTCTTGCCCAGTGTTCCAGCTGCTGCTCCAGTAGGGAAGCTTTCCCCTCAGCCATTGCTTCAGCGTTGGCTGCAGTGCTCGGGAAAGAGAAACAGAAGAGAAAGGGAAACTGAAAGTGAACAAAAGGGTGGTTTGTTAAGGCCTGCTCTGCATCCCCCTACATGTTCCACATGATTTTTTCTCCCTTCCCCAGGATATGTCACCCTGACCAGAGATGGTGGCACGCCATTGGAGTAGGTGGAACACACTACCATGGCTATTTGTGCACACATCAATTAAAACTATTTTTTTTGACCCTCCACAGCTTTAAGCAGATGATCTACCACAGTTCTTCAAGGCAGCGGCTCCAATATTTCCATGCTTGGGAGACTAACCTAGTAATAATATCTCTGTAGTTAGGAAGAACCCTATGCCACTCGTGATGACAAACCAGCCTGATAGAGTCCAAGCACCACAGCAAAATAGCTAAATAAACGTCATGGAAACCTCTCTGGAAAGGTAGCACTTCCTCAGCTACATCTGCTTGCTCAGAGCTGATAACTGCTATTGGTCTTAGATTAAGCCCAGATTTAGTACTCGTGAGGAGTGTGCACTGTGAGGATGTCCATATGGATTGTGTAACCACGGCCATCTGACAGCAGTTTGGATAACAGGTTTTTCAAAGCACATTGAATGGTCTACCCTACAAAATCCATGCTAACTTGAAACTGTACAGCTTGAAGCTGTACCTGGTAGCCTAAACTGGGGGCTTTGCATCCAGAGTATTCTATAAAGGGTTCTTACAACCGTAGCTTTAGACGAAAAGAGTTCTCAAAAATCTCATCTGGGTTTCATATGCAGTAACTCTGGTCTGATGTTTCCTTCCACTGCCAGGGCTTTCCCATCCTGGGGAGCCCACCAGGAAGAAAAGGGCCATGGCAGGGGAGCGCATCTGGCTCTGCCCGATGGGCAAAGGGCTCCTGCTGTCCCTGCCATGCTGCATTTCACAGCACTCCAGTTCCGAGTGCAGTAAATGCAATACTATTGTGCACTTCGAAAATTCCACTCTGGTTTCCTTTCCCCCTCACCTGCTGGTCACGCTGTTCCAGCAGAGGGCAGTGGCATATTGCTAGTTGTAAAGCTGAAAATCGAGTGAAAAATGCAAGGAGATTCTTCCATATGTAAGAACTGGTGCAAAGATAAGTAGGAGAGTTCATACCAGGTTTGTCTGTTATTTAGCAATCTGTTACATCACCGGATAAAGCAAACACTCTGCGCTCAAAGAAGTGAGGGGAAAAAGCTGTCTGCCTGCATTTGAGCACATTTAGTGGAAAAAGCAATACAGAGTCTCTGCATTTTTCCCTTGCTGGATGCTACATTTCCTCCATTTTGTCCTGACGGGATGGAATGGAATTAGCAACAGCTACGCTGCTGTCAGCTGAGCAAACAGAGACAGCTCACCAGTTCAGGCTTGCACACAAGTTTATTCCAGTACTGGGCAATTTCTTTGATCTGCTGAGCTACCATCCTGTGACTCAGAAGTTCACAGAAGTTCAGAGATATGCATAAATGTCCAGAGAGGAGAAAAAAATCCAGCAGCCCTCCGTTGATGGTGGCATGCTGGCTCGTACCTCCCTACCACTTTCTCCCTCAACAGCACAGGGCCAGATCTGTTGTCATCTGGGTCCTCTTCCCCCGTGACATGTATCATCAGGTAAGCTCAAGCAAAGTGCAGAAATGCACAGCTACATGCTCAGCTGTACAGCTGCACCTAAGACCTCTCTAATGGGGAGGGCTGAGCAGAGAATTGCTCCACTGGAAAAGGCACCCTGTTGAAACTAAAATGTCTCATCTTCAATTCTCACTAACTCTCCAGGGGAAAAAACATTAAGCAGTTCAAATCCACATCTGTAGTTGTCCCAGGAGACTCGCTTGCATGTCCCACTCACCCCACACCTGCAGCAGCACCAAACACCAAGGCAACAAGGGTGGTCTGTGGCAGATGGGGTGGGGAATACAGCAAAGGATATGACCTGCTTTAACCTCTTTTTTTTTTTTTTTCCAAAGAGGCTGTAGGCATGACTGCCCTGTTGTGGGAAGAAGTACCAGTTGGAAGAAGTAGCAGCTGGAAAGGAGGCCCAGGAGAAGTCAGGAATATAGTGTACATGGCAGGAAACAAGACTAGTACATCAAGACAGAAGGCATAACACCATCGTATCTCCCAAATACTTGTGATGTTGGCATCACAGCAGTTCAGAGTCAGGGCACAGCTGTGTCACTGTCACATCATGTCTTGGTGCTTGCACAAGCACTGCTGTGCACGAGGCAGGAGCCAGCTTGAGCTGCTTGCCAGTGCTCACTCCAATCGTTGTTCACTTCCCAGGGAAGCAGATGTGCCAGCATGCCTCTCAGTCTGGCTGCAAATGTCTCATTGCTCAGATGTTCATTTTACAGGATTCCCCAAGGTAGAGAGGGAGCTGGGCAGATGCTGACAACACTGCCCAGATAAAGCAGCTGCCAATTCACAGTTTAGGTGAGGGTGCTCAAGGAAGGGGGGCAAGTGTGGCAAACTAGCACTGGAAGCTTTGCAGGGATGGAGGGTGGAGGCTGCAATACTGCTCTTTTCTGTCCAGAGTGGAGCTCAGAGTACTCAGAGGAGTTTTCAACAGTTTGGTGTGTGTTGGGCCCCATCTGGGCTCTACAGGAAGGACAACTTGAGGAAATGCATCTCCAGCGGCCTAGCACTGGATGGCTTCACCATTTCTTTGGCGTAGCCTAGATATGGTGATAACTGTGGAGCAAGACTTGGAATAGTCAGGCTGATGCCTCTTGCAGGTTAACAGGATATATCTAGGCAAACTGGGCCTCAAAATGGTAATTCAAACCAACCTCCACTCTCCTGGTCTAGTTAGGTCTCAGGTCTTAATAGTGATGAGTAACTTACATTTCTTTCAGCTACGCTAGGTTAAAGAGAAGCTGGGGTCAAGCCTGACAGCTCCTAGTAGTAGGTGACAAAGGATTACACTGTGGCCATACTTCAGTGGATTTTCAAAAGAACAGGTGAGCCTATTGAAACCTCAATTCACACACGGATCCTCGTACAAGCTTCAGCTAGAGGCACAGTGAAATGAGTCTGTCATGGTACTTCTGAGGTGGCTGGGCAGAAATGAGAGAAAAGCTAAATGCGCATTTCATTTCACATCAACCCAAAAAAGGATCAGCATAGACAGAAGCAGCCTATTGCTGAGAGTGTGGCTGTCAGATGCTGTTGCTGGGTAACAGCCAGCTGAGTTTAATGCATACTGCTCTTTCATTCCCATTGATTTTTAATGTTTCCCAAAAGTCTTTTCCACTTTGCCTGCCATTTTCACCCAAAGTGTTGCGTGCTCTGGTTCAGCAAATAAGCAATCCTCTGACCATACTTTATCCTCTCAGGTGCTGTATATGATGTTTCCTACATTTGAGCAAAGAGATTGTCTAACTGGATCAGACTGGGCTAGCTAGAATAGTCTATAAATTGCCTCCTGACAAGGCAAAGGTGAAAAATACGTCCTGGTGTATCACCAGAAGACTTTCAGGATAGGGGTGGCCCTGTGTTGTTGAAGGTGTCTAAGAACAAGCTCAACCTTCCTAAACTCACTAATGTGGATGCCATCATCAACACTGACAGCAGTATCAGATGACAAAGATGCCCTGTGGTTCTCTTTAATTTCATGTAACTATTTCTACTAACACAGTGCACTGCATAAGGAGGAAAGTGCTCCCACAGTAAGTCCATATCAATACTGTGTCTCCATGGTTTATCTTCTTCTACCAAATTTGTCAGCTGTAAATTCTTTGCTCACTGCAACATCCTCACCCATCAAGTAGCTTCACCCTCCCAAAAAAGGACTCCACATCCATCACATCTGCACACCAACATTATTCACCCTGGTTGCAAGCTTTCCCCCCTGCAGCAACAGCCTTACCCCCTCACCGAAGACTCTGCCCTCAGTTTAAAGCAGACATGGCCACACCCTTGAGCCGCCTGGCACTGGCATAGTGTTGTGGTGTAGCTGGTCAGCAGTAACCTGCAATACACAGCCAGAGCATGTGCTGGAGGATCAAAGGCACTATTTCCACCATCTCTGAGTCCTGGCTCCTTTTAAAAATGGATTGCAAACCTCTGTGTTAGACATACATATATATAATGTGTGTGTGTGTATGTATATATATATATATAT
>VWYK01109279.1:13152-27515 GCA_013399775.1 Semnornis frantzii
TGTGGGGGGGGGGGGGGGGGGCTGGGGGTTTTTTTTTGTTTGGTTGGAAAAGCCCTCCAAGATCACAGAGTCCAACCATCAGCCCACCACCATCACGGCCACTAAACTATGTCCCCAGGTGCCATGGCCACACCTTTCCTGAACACCTCCAGGGATGGGGATTCCACCACCTCCAAAGGCAGTGGGTGCCACTCCCTGACCACTCCTGCAGCAAAGAAATTTTTGCTCATTTCCAACCTAACCCACCCCGGCACAATTCCAGGATATTTCCTCTCCTCTCACCTGATAGCAGGGAGAAGATCCAAACCCCCACCTCACTGCAGCCTCCTTTCAGGGAGTCAGAGAGTCCCACTCAGGCTCCTCTTTTCCACACTAAACAGCCCCAGTTCACTCAACTGCTCCTCCCCAGCCCTGTCCTCCAGACCCTTCACCAGCTTCACCGCCCTTCTTTGGACATGCTCCAGCCCCTCTGTGTCTTTCAGCAATTTGCAATTGTCAGAGTAGGAATCTTCCATATCACCTAGATAGCTGTCTCTATAGGTGATTTATTAAAGCTGTAGCAGAATTCCATATGCAAAAGCTGGGAGGAAAGGTACAAAGATGTGAGACTGAGCCTAGAAGAGGATCTGGATGCATCCAGATCCACTACTGCAAACAAAAGGCCTCCTGGTTTGTTTTAGTCCTTTCCAGTTCCTGGTGTTATGCCCTTTGGTAGCTGCTAATTTATAGCTGTGTAGACTTTACAGGCAGAATACTCGGGAGTATTTTCATCACTTTTATTACTTTTTTTTCCTGTAGATACAAAGAATGAAATTGTAGATAGAACCTTCTCTAGCCAAAGGGTAGCTGTCACTGTAATGAGCATGAAACAGGATCTTCATTGTTTTAGGGTGTGCAATTAAGAGGAAAATAGGGATCAGTTTGGGGGTTGGTTTGCCTGCAAATTCTTACAATGCACAGGCTGGCAGAACTCCTTGAAACATCAAGTCTCTTTTGTTCTGTAGCAATCACTTCAGCCAAAGAAAAAGCTGACCATGTAATAAAATTAACTTCAGACAAAGGACTAAGAACAAACAGCAGCCTTTGTACCTCTTCAGCTGTAGAACTGATTGGATTACTGCGTACTCCCAGCAGATGCAGCAAGGGAAACAAGCAGGGTTATGTAACCCCATGAACAACAGGGATGACATCTAATGAGGGGTGATGACTTCTGCTCCTGCACCTTGTGTAACCTCCAGACTACTCACTGGGGCAGGGGAGGAGATCAGGAGAATCAAAGACTCCAAAGCTTGCGCTCACTGCAGCCTCTCTTCTCTTCCAGGTACCACAGAAGACGCAAGAATCCCAATCCTCCTAAAGACCGCTAGTTAAGAGGACTTCTTATCACCACTTTGCTGTCCATCTTGATTGAAAATAAAAACGAGGGAGATTTGGCAGCTCTGTGTCAGTGCTATCACTAAAACATCCAGAAGTGAATTGGACTGCTATTTTCTGCTTGAATAGCTGACAGCAAGACAAGGAAACTGCACCCCTGAAGCAAGAATCCCATGTGCTGGCCTTAGAGCAGGATGGAAGTGGTGCTGGAGCACCCTACTTAAGAGGCTGATCATGGGTCAGCTGAAGGATGTGATAGATGGGACATCTAGAACTGGGCACATGAGGGTTTGGGGCTGGTTTAAGAAGTGTATTTTTTAAAAGAAGTCTACTAACTGAAATGGAACAGTGAGGAAGTCACCAAGCAGCATTGCTGAGACATAGTGTGGGCTGTTTATGGAAACAAGGCAATGGTTTTACTTCCGTTACACTGCTGCAGTATCTGAGTCCATGTTGACTCCTGCATCAATCAAGTGATTGTACTTAAGGCTGCTGCCATGGACTGAACCACTGGCCAGCTTGGTTAAATTGCAGCTTCCAAGGTGTGCCAACTCAAATCACCCTGCATTCCCAAAAACCCGAGCCCACTTCTGTGGGCATTTGTGGATTGTTTTTAACCCCATCCCAAGTGCAGTTCAGTGAGGAAGTGGTAGCTGCATATAAATGAGAAAAGCTGCAGCTCAGGGCAGGAGGAGTTCCTGGCCTCAGCAAGAGGATTGGTGAGAAGACTCCCAGCTCTTTCTAGCTCACCTAGAAATGAGGATTGGTCCTTTAGTGTAAAAAGTGCTTTGGATTTGGGAAACGTGGCTACTTCCATGAGTTTAGCATTTTGCAGTGGTTAAGTGTTTGTGCTTTTACAGCATTCTATGTCACCAAGCTTTTTTTTTTTTTCCTCCAAAAAACGGATTTAGTCTAGAGTTTTAGGCATCAGGCTTCTGACAGAAAGAGCAAGCTTGGTGCCCCTGAAGAGATCCCAGAGACTTCAGTAAGGCTCTTAGGAGGTCCTAATACTCAGAAAATAATTGTCTCACACACTGTGGCTGTATTTCCTTTGCAAGGCAACCTGGAGGAGCTAGGAAAGCTCTTGTTTCTTCTGTCAGTTTAGCACCATTTGCCAGCATGTGCTGCTTACAGATTGTGCTAGCAGCTGAGTACCGTGAAGTCTGTTGACTGGTGGTATAAAGAACACTTGTTTTCCAAAGTTATTACCAAATAACATTTTTATTCCTTGAATTACATTTAATTGTGGGAAAAAAAATCAGACATGTGTGAAAGGATTGCCTTTACATACTTGTTGAAACTAGTCAAAGTATCCCCAGTGGAAACCTCCCTGAGGACATCTCCACCTTCAGCTCTGAACTGTTCTTCTGACACCACCTCCACTTGCTCTGGCAGTTGCCCAGACCCAGGGGGTAAGGAGGCTGATGACAACCACCTGGTCATAGAGTTTGGTGTGGAAATAAGCAACCCCAGCTGTTACTCCATAGGTGAGGAGGGAGATCTCACCTGGAGCATTGTGTCTGGTTCCGGTACCCCAACACAAGAAGGACATCAGACTGGCAGAGTGGGTCCAGAGGAGGCCATGAAGATGAACAGAGGGCTGGAGCACCTCTGCAGCAGGGAGAGGCCAAGTGCTGGGGCTGTTTAGCCTGCAGCAGGCTCTGGAGAGACCTCAGAGGCCTTCCAGTACCTGAAGGGATGTTGAAAGTGAAGTGTTTCAAACTTTCTGTTGTGGGTAGTATAACCTTTGGATCTCTCACCGATTGATATACTTTTAATACCTCAAAGTCCCTTTGGGCTTTGCTTGCTAGCATGATATTATTCAGTCAAGTATTAAAATGTTGACTGTTTAAACTGCAGTTCAACCGATTCTGAAGTCCTAGTGAAAATAAAGTTCTTTCCCTTCCTCTAGTTAGACCTGAACTAAAAAAGAAAGCATGTCAGCAGCAGGTTTTCTGCCTTTTCTCTCTGCAGTTCCTGGGAGTGCCACGAGGAGGCGATCTTGCATGGCAACAGCTGGGTCTGCCTAAAACCACTGGGGCTTGGCTTAAGGCAGCAAATTGAAACACACACAGGCCCTAGCTCCTCTCTAATGGAATTCGTAGGGACTTCAGAAAAAGGGACTCCCTCAAAGGTCTGAAAGGGTTGGAGTCCCAAGTTCTCCTGCAGGACTGTGGAAGTTTACCCTGCCCATGGCAGGGAGTTAAAAGTAGATGACATTTAAGGTGCCTTCCAACCCAAACCATTCTATGAATACAACAAAAAGCTCCACCCTCCTTGTCTGGAAAAGAATGAGCCAACAGTGGGCTGTGAGTAGGACCCAACTGCCGGTGCACCTGTGTTACAAATTTTGTGTCTGTGCTTCAGTTCCTCATGCCTGTAATGGAGAGAGCAGTTATCCACCCACACATCCATCCCTCTCTTCCTGCTCCCTAGTTACTCAGCCCTACCTCTAGGAGAGTTCCCTTCTTCTCCCTTAACTGCTGTAACAGGTCTGAATTTCAGCTGCTGGCTCTGGTGCTGCACTGGAGCACAGCATTTCTGCAGCTCCACTACAAGTCCCAGTGCTTTGCTACTACTTCACTACCACTACTGCATTTCTGTTAGCTCCACTGGGTATAATTGCAGCTGTTCATAGAATGGGTTGGGTTGGAAGGGACCTTCAAGATCGTCCAGTTCCAACCCCCTGCCATGGGCAGGGACACCTCCCACCAGCCCAGGTTGCTCAAGGCCTCATCCAGCCTGGCCTTGAACACCTCCAGGGAAGGGACATCCCTGGGCCACCTGTTGCAGTGTCTCCCCACCCTCACTGGAAAGAATTTCTTCCCAATATCCAGTCTAAATCTACCTTCCTCCAGCTGAAAGCCATTCCCTCTCATCACAGTTAGGACACTGCACATCACAAGGTGGGAGCTATGTGGAAGCTGCAGGGCCCAAATGACATCTTCGGTCAGCAATCTGGCATTGCATGGGTTCTAGAAGCTGAAGTTTATTAAGTGTCAGGGTACAGGTGAGAAATTATAATACATCCCTAAGGTTTTCAACACCTAGAGGAAACACAGGAGGTTGGAATGGCCAACAGGACTGAGAAACTTTTCCTATTAGTCATTCTGAAAAATGAAGCAAGCAAGAAATAACAGAAAACAGTTGTGCTTATAGTCAGCTTTACTGCTTGTCAGGATGAAAACCAGTCCTGGAGCAGCAGCAGCTAACGCTTTTAAATAAGGCCAGCAAACTCTTATCAAAGATTTCAATTCCTCAGCAAAAGAATCTCACTACCAGCAAAATAAGAGGTATACTAGGAAAAAAAAACATTCTGGAAGAGCTGTTTTTTAGCATTTCTTCTGCCAAAACAGACGAGTTTTGCCATCATGGAAAAGTGTCATGGAAAATTTTAAACGAACAGTGAAAAGCGACTTAATTTGGGCTACTGCATCAAGCCAGCATCAATTTTTGTAGAACAAAAATTAACCTAAGTGACAGATTAATTATAGTGTAACCCTAGGGTACAGATATATTTCCTACTCACTAATGCCACAAAAGGGCGTTTTATAGTTTCATGTAAAGATCTTTGTCTCTTAAATGCTGCTGGGTTCTCTCATCACTCACACTTCTGTTGTATTTCTGTGAGCAGTTTGCAGAAGTCAGCCTCTTTAGGAGCTCTGCCACACCAGAGCTGTGCTGCAGCAGTGCTCTTTGCCTTCTGCTTCGGTTGAGACACACTGAGGATTTCAGCTGAATAATAAAACTACTGCCTGGAAAAAGTCTTCCTTGACCTAATTAGTTAATTAGTTGGCAGCTGGAATACAGTGGCATAACCACATCACTTCTGGGGGGTTTTTTTGTTTGTTTGTTTTTGTTTGTTTGTTGTTGTGATTTTCAGACTTGGCTGGTTTCAATCTGGGTTCGTTTGCTACTTCCCAAGAATGCAGCAGATAGGACACCCTCTGAGCACATCCTCCCTGCTGCAGGCTGGGGAGCAAGCTCAAGCTCTGGCTGCTGATCCCCACACCTCGGTTGCTTCCTCCTGTTCCACCTTGCCCTCTTTTAAAGCAACAGCCCTGCAGAGAGAGCATGCACCAAGCACCACTCCCAGGATCACATCTTGCTGGACACTCACTGCATGCTCTCTGAACTGCTCAGGCTGGCTGTGCACCCTCAAGTATCACTACAGCCCCAAACATGGAATACCTAACCTTCAGGCTAGGGAAGCACCATCCTCACAAGCTGCAGGGCAGTTCCATGGAATTTCAGATACTCCAAGCTAAAAGATACACAAAGAAAAATCAGGATGACATGTTAGGCATAGAGGGGCTTCAGAAAGAGTTGAAGGAGGGGTGTGAATATAGGGGTCTGCTCTGGAAGGAACTATCTCCAGCCAGGGTGAATGCAAGGAAAGCTTCTTTGTATCAAAATTTAAATTTTAAATACAAGCCTGCCCGCTGAAATCAGGTAGTTGGGACCCATAGTTTTTACACATTACCTGAGCTCAGATTCTCTTTGTTCAGACTACCAAGCCTGAATGAGTCTGCTACAGGCTTGTCCAGATATGCAAAACCAACAACTCACACAGATAATTACTGCTCTCTAAACAATCTGAATCATCAAGATTGTCCAGTCCAGTTTGGATAGATGGCCCAGTTGAGACTCCTGTAAAAATAAAAGGATTTTTATTCTGGCTAAGCAAACAAGCAGGAGAGAAAGTGCATTTCTGTAACTTCAAACAAAATCTAGATCTAAGAGAAAGTATCTTCAACCGTCCACGTGGAGCAAATGAACCATAGCAAAGGTCACTAAATGTCAATGTGCTGCAATTCTCAGCCTTCAGAGGATCAAAGAAATCTAAAGCAGTTGAGTCATTTAGCAAAATAATGAGGTGAAAGACTTTCAAAGTTTTCTGGAGGGAAAAAAACCACAACGACAAAACAATAATAGGACATAATTCTTACGATCTTCCTTTAGGCACCACCAAATAAAAGTGTTGTGTTCCCATCTCAGGGCTAGTGAAATGCCCACAAAAGAAAACCATGGTGTAAAAAAAAAAAAAAACAAACAAGAAACTGGGTCTCAATTTTTCTCAGGACACAACAGCTTCACTTCAAACCAAATGACCCTGGCAAACAAGCTTTTCACTTCATACAGCTTGCCAGGTCTTCAGTTGGGGTTTTTTTTTCCCTTTTCACCTGCACTCCTGTGATAAATTTATTTTGCTAGAATTACACCACCAGTTCAGCACAGAAATTTTCAACAGTGCATCTCCTTACCTGGTGTACTCTCTGCCTAAGGAACTGATCCTGAAAATGCCCAGTGAGCTTTCAAGATATGCTTCTATTTGCTGCTTTAGTCTAACTGTCAGCAGCACAACAGATCAATTGTTTGGGGAATTTCATTGTTGCTGCCTCTTTCCCATCAGGCAGCCCCAAGGAATTTTGTTAACATCTCACTAGTACCTCTGACTAAGGAGGAATTTAGACTAGATTGTGAAAGCTGCTAGAAATAATCTATTTGGAAGTGTTAAGGATATAAGTGCAAATGGAGTGGAAACAGCTGTTATTTACATTCTCTGGACAGAGGATTCCACTCCCTGCTGGAGAGGGAGAAAAAATGCCATTGAAAGAACATGAATAAATTGGGAAAATATGGATCTAGTAAAAAGATAGGCAATGGAGTACGCTGCCAGGGGACATACGTTGGTAGGGCTTCACAGGTTTGCCACCAGAGGCATGCAAAGCCCACCTGGCAGGGTCACTGGCAAAGCTTCATGCATTTCTTGGAGAAAGAGAAAGGAGAGGCTGGAGGAATGAAGACTCTGAAAATAAAAGTACAAGAAAAAATTCATGTTTCAGCCTTTTGTGCAATGGGTAACAAAGAGCCAGGTGTTTCCAGAAACAGCCTCACGAACAAAGCCCCCATTCACAACAAGACTTTGCTGTGGACTTGTTCGTTTGGAATTACAAAAGCTCCTGGAAAATCTGAGTAGCTTATTCTAGACCAGTGTCCCTCAGAGTGGAGGGCTGTGCTGGGAGAAAGCAAGCACAGTGTAAAAGTTCACCCCTTCCACGAGCTCAGGCTTTATCTTTTTACTAGCCTGGCAGAGGTCCTTCTCCCAGTCCCCTGCACATGTCCCCTTCACTTACCTGGAGCAGATCTGGCTGTCACATGTTCCACTGGCAAGCTTCCCTCCCTCCTGCCCTGCCCGCTTCTCTTGGTCACATCCCTGGCAACCACCTAGAGTAAAATGAACAGTTATAGAGTGTCCTCAGCAAATGTTAGACATGTTTCAAAACACACAGAATGTGGCCACTCATTTCATTTGGAGCCAGCCCACTCAGTCAAATCAGTGTTAGGGCTGGGGAATTAAAGGTGGGATTGTTTTGTTGGGTTTTCCAAGAGAAGGGAAAAGGAGCTGTGAAAACCAGCCCAGCTCAAATTCAAGTACAACAGCAACATTTGATTCTTAGAGCCTTTAGTGACTCCCTACAGGATTAGCTCAGCTTGACTTGAGATTGCTTTGTGCCTGCCAGCACACAAAACCTGTCATAACACAGACAATCAGGGGACAGATTTCACTCTTGTTCCATTTTAGAGACTGGCTCTTGCCTGCTGTTCTGTCTTAGGCAAATGATAGATCTGGCGGCATCCTTTCGTTTCCTCCCAGAACAGAGACTGATCTACAGCAGCAGCTTTTTGCAGCTCTCTTCCATTGCATGAAGTTGTGCTGTGCCTCAGGCATCTTTCTGGATCAGATTTATTCCCAAAGGGATAATTTATCAGAGACGTGAGCTCTGAGAAGAATGCTAAAAATAGCAGAGTGAAAATTTTGAAATACAGGGCAATGGCACTGCAAGGCAGAAATGATGTCTAGCCCAAACTCACACTTTATAAAAGACTTGGCATATTTTGTAATAATTATGGGTATTATCTCCCCTCCTACATCCATTTACAAAGGCAGAGAGATAATAACAAACTTCAACAAATCTGAAGCGGGTTACAAAGAGCCATCTGTTAATTCTGGTATATGGCAGTAGAGGGCATCTAAGGACTTCAAGTCATATGGTAAGGGATTAAAATCAGATGGCTGAGGGAGTTACTACTCTCATCCCTAACCATTCACCCCACCCTGTGACAGAATTTGCCACCTCATGACCAAACAGCTCAAGAAGCTGCTCCTGAACGACTGCAGCTTTGAGCCACGCTGGAGTTGCGGTTGATCTTCACACACTGGACTGAAAACAGAGGTTGTTTAGGAGATGTGTGTTGATTTCTCATTCCTTCTACAGGCAGCAGCCTGCAGAGCCAGGGAAGGATGGCTTAGGTAGAGTAAAAGGGGAAACAGTAACTGCCTCAAGCAGCCTATCCCATTTTACCTACTCTTATGTGAGCTTTAATTCCCACATACCTGGCAAAGCTTCTCACAGGAGAGGAAAGCAAACCTGGAAACAGAGAGGCAGTGCCAAGAAAAGGTGAGCTGTGAACCAGTGCTCTTTTCGTAAGCAGGAAGAGTAGCCCTGTGTCTGTTTCCTCTGCTGAGCCCAAAAAATGCCAGTCTATCTGTCTGGCCTGTATTTCAGTTGACATCCTCCCAAGGTGCCAGTCAGTCACAGGGATCATGCCTTGGGCCTTCCTGACAAAACCAGGCACAAATAAAGAGAGGGAAGGTAGCTGGCAGCTATCACTGCTCAGGTTTGTGTGTCATTTCAGGGTTAGCCTCTCTTTATGCTGAAGAGGGGAAAATCAGCCATGTTTGCCAACACATCAGGAGCAGGTGAAGTTCATTACTTACCACCAACGATTAGCACACTCATCTGCAAAGTGTGCTTGGTCCAAGCAGCATACACATGTACCATGGGCAGCTCACTTGCAATCAGCTGTAAGAAGTTTAAAATGATACAGACATTAGTATATGTTGATTATCCTGCTGCTCAAAATCCTACAGCCAGCAGCACACCAGGCCTGAGGCTGAACTCTAACAAAGCCTTAGTCTGAAATGCAAAAATGGCCTATGCCCAGGAAAAGGTTCTACAACTCATTTCATGATTCACAGTACTCCTGAAATGATATTCATCTGTCTGCTTTCCATGGCAGCACTTTCAATCATAAACACTTAATTGTAGGAATTCATCCTCGAGGCCAAATAGCTCTGGGTGAATTTAACCATCTTTAATGTAAGAAGTAGAACAGTGATTTAAAATTCATCTTCTTCAGATGGAGACCATTTATTCAGAGACCTATAACCCAGCTTTTAATTCGTCTCCATTTTACCCTGCAACTCAGAACTCTCTCCTTTGGAGATAGCCACTACATCACCTGTTTTAATCTTCCTTCCTCCTTTCATAGCTGACTCTTGGCCAACAAAAGAGCTTTAATTACTTCTGGATTGGCAGAGGAGAGGAGAGCTGCCTACATGCCGTCTGTCAGCAAAAACTTTTTTTCACAGACATTACTTGATCCCTTTTACTTTGAGAAGTAGGACTCACAACTGGCAAGAAAACATCTCAAGCCTCCTCAAGCCTAAAAGGGTTGTTTTTCCTGGCAGCATCTGGGACAAGAATGCAAGATTTCACAGTGCTCTCAGCTGGGCTATCTCTAGGATTTTTCTAATACACAGACAAGAGTGTCCATTTCTCCACAGCTCCAGGCCTGCCAGAAGCCTGCTTGCACACACATGTAGGTGTCTGTGTGCATACACACACACACTTTTGCTCAGGTATACAGACATTTCTCAGCCAAAAAAAAAGAAAAAAAAGTAAACAAACATTATGGTCACAGCATCTTACACCATCATTTGAATACTGAAATCCACTGCAAGTATTCTCCTAGTAACTGTTTCAAATTACTGCTACCAAAGTGGTTTGTGCCAGGAGTCTTTTTTTTTCCCCCTATCCTATTCACAAAAATGAAGTATGACAGGGAAAAAAGCTCTGTCAAAGCACAAATATTTACGAAGCATCCTCAGGTAACTTTCAGCAATATTTAGTTAGTGCTAGACAGAGTGAAATTGGATCATTCACAAAATAATAAAGTGACAGACCAGAATTCTGCTGCTCATAATGAAGTCCAACACAGTATAAGGTGAAAACTGCACTACGTAGGTTTTATTTTTTTACACACTTGATACCCTTTTCCTTACCATGTCCAGCCATATTATTTTAATTTTGGATCCACTTTAAATTGGAAATGAGAGAAATTATAAAAGCAGTGCATTTAAGTTTTTAATTACAGATATTTAATGCAGTTGAGGCCTTTAGATGCTATTGCTATGTTTTTAACAGTATATATAAAGCACACGATGAGCTGAGAGAAGGATTTATGTGCCACATTTGTATGGTCAGAGCTTCATGCTTGCTGGTGACTGTCTGCCTATCCATTGAACTAAAAGAAATGATACTTTCTTTTTCTTGACTGTCTCTGAAAGAAAATAATCTGGGTGTTATTTCCAAGTACTACTTTCTTACTGTTATCTCCTGATGATTTGCTGTTAAATTAGAAGTGGTGGTTTTCTTTTAGAACACCACTGATTCATAGAAATTATTTCACTGAATTTCCGGTTCTTCTTCCTTACCACCTGTATATTCTCAAGAAAGATACAGCATTCACATCTCAACAGATCAAAACAACAGGAAATAAGGTGGCAGCTGTTTAAGAGTCAAATTGTTTGGGATATGTCATAATTTATTTCAACAAACCAGTCTGTTCCTCAAGCAGCTGCAAAAAGCAGAGTGACTCCATTGATTAAAATATTTGTTTTCTTTCTGCTGCACTGATTATACTTCGGGAACTCTTTGTGAAATAAGCCAACCTTCCTCCTGACTGCCGAGTGATAAACTCTCCAAGGGCTCACCTCGGTGGTGGTGTGGAGCTACAATTAACCTGTTGTAATTTGCTTGAGGTAAAGGCTCAATGTTCTTATTTCTCTGTTGGAGAAGCACTGTGATGACAGGACATGGAGGAACCGTGGCAGTTACACACTGTGATTTCCATCAGGGCACATAAACAGTTGTCAAAATATGCTCAATAACCAGCTATGTGCTAAGCATCAGCTGGCCTTTTACCTGCAGTGCATTTTAGCTGACCAAATGGGATGTCACGGATAATGGATCATCTCTGCTGCATCTTCGAGAAATAAGAACACAGAGAGCAAGGAAAGGCCCCTTGGATTCTTCCAGGTAGCTGGGTAAATCTAACTAAATACATCAGTAATCTTTTCAGCAAATCAAAGCAAACTGAGCAAAATCAGCTGGGCCAGAATTGCATCTCTCCTCCCCCAGCTCCTGTCCTGTTACATAAATAAACGAGCCTGCTAGCTCTCCAGTAAATTTGGCAGACTTTTCAGGAACAAAGTGAAAATAACTTCTAACAGCAGGCACTTTACACTATTGTCAAAATCTTATTACCTCCTTTCTTGGTCATGAAAGGCATTTATGCCTAAAGGAAAACCAAAATAAAATAAATCCATTCATCCCTCCCCTTCTCTTTTTTTAAGCATCTGTGTTTGACAACAGGTCGGACAGCATCTATTCTGCTTGTGATTTTCCAGAACTCTCAATGTTCAGCTTTTCACTACTAAGATAAAGATCCATTTAAAATGTTGACTCTATGGATGATGTACTGCCCAAACCAGAGCACTCACTCACAGCATCAAGAATCTGGAAAAGAAATCAAGGGATTCCTTAAGTTTGTGCCTTTCATCTCCAGTCGGACGATACCTCTCTAACTTCTGGCTCAGAAGCACTCATAGCTGTATACACACAACATCTGTCCCAAACTACAGAGGGTTAAATAAAGAGAGCACTTGGTTTCAGTTGTACTCACACATTTTAAATCTCCATGTGATTAATTAGTTTTCTTCTCCATTTTAGTGACTCTGTTTAGAATTACTGTTTGTTACATGGCAAATTGAAGAATCTACTTTTGCTTACAGGACAGAAAGCTCGGCTTTCAGTCCTCTTCTTTCCTCTTACTCCATTTCACATCTTTCTCCTGCTCTATTATATTTTTTTGTACAGTGAAAAAAAAACAAACCTTAAGGCAGACTAAGCAGGTATTAAACATCCTAATGCTGAAGAGGCTAAAAAGTAGCTTAAAGTAGTTTCATGCACCACGTGTGGCCCATAATCCCAAAAGTAATTTAATTTAATCACCTTTTCTCACTCTTAGTTTTTTTTCTTTTCTCCCCATGACTTTGTGAAAGATTCACCCAGGCAGAGCAGAAAACCAGCTCACATTGTTGAAAGAAATGCTAACTTACGTCAGCGAGCCCTATCGTGCTTGTGGAAGCCTGCCACAGAATAAAGATAACTGTAAACCAAAGTACTCTTGTGAGGTGCCAAAAGCATCATTTAAAGATTGATTTGCAGTTTTTTTTAAGTTTGATTTTCATTACTCTTGTAAATTTATCAGATCTTTAGGACCATTTTTTAAAAGACATCGACTTCTCATAAATAAATAACATTCACAGAGCTCTGTTTAGGTAAGATCCTGCTGATATACTGCCTGTTTAATTTTTTATGCTGCCTTTTTCATAACAATATCAAGTTCAAAGCAAGAAATACTTATTACATTCTTCTGCTCTTGTTGCTTGTTCACCACGTAAATCAGGGTCTTCTCTCTGCCTCTAGAGCAGCTAGCTGTGGTTTTAGAAACAAGTTATTATGACTTCCAAGTGATGAATAAAGAGCAGAAGCAGAGGAAGTCTTGAGGTACCTTCCACGTAAAACTGCCATTAATAAAGAGCATAGGGAAAGTGAACTAGAGCAAAGCTGTAAAAAAGCAGCTCTGCATCTAGGCAATATGCATTCCATTCCTCTAAGACAAATTAGAGAACATCTAAGGAGTAGCCATAATTTGAACACTATTATATCAAAATTACTTCTATTTGAGGAAAAGCTCTGTGTCTGCATATGCATACACAAAATTATTTTAGTCATACAAATAGATTTGGCTTCCTTTTTTTTTGTCGTTGCTGTCCTTCTGAACACAGCTAAGCCCGTCCAACCCTGGAAGAGTAAATTAGATTTTATGCAACATCTCACATCGTTGGTAGCAGAACTGTTAACTGCATTTCAAAGGACGCAGACAATATTTTTTCCCTTCCTTACATCTAGCCAACGAAAAATCAGTAGGGATTTCACAGAAGTCACTGAGGGCTGGATCTGAGACTACTTGAACTGCACAGACCAAAACAGGAACAAGGATGACCTTCAAGATCGAAATTGTCTGAAAGCATTTCTGAGAATGCTTAAATAAGAAAGCCCCTGGCTGATTTATTTTTCCCTCAGCCCTTACTTGAAATCTGCGTTGCTGTCGGTGATTTAAAGCCACATTTTTTTTCACAAACTGAAGAAATTCAATCCAAAAGCACCCAAGCATTGCAAGCAGATGAAACCAGACTGACCAATTCACTTAGCAAAGTAATTCTTTTTCCTTACACGAAGTCTGCTTAATTACTAAATACGGCAGTTTGGAATTTATTTTTTTTTTTTAAAGAGAGTTATTAACTCTACAACTGTTAATTCTAATATTCTTTGCTTGCCCCCGACATATAAAAATTATTAACTACTACCTATCACAAAAACTTTCAGGAGCTGTTCTCCACGGTCTTTATATATTTTTTTTTAATAAAGAAATGTTGAATTTCAGGCGCTTCTGCAGAGTAGGACCCAAGGCAGCAGCGTCTCTGTGGGAGCTATTTTTGTGCAAGGGAGCGGCTGAACCGTCCAGCCTAACACATATTAATTTATCTCTTTGATGAGGAGGGCTCCCCCCCCAGCTCGGCCCGATTTTTAAAACGATTATTTAGTATTATTTTAAATTTTCGAGGACTTTTAAGACAACTCTTAACCCTTCTGCTGTCAAAGGTGAAAAATAGTTCCTCCCTAACTGCTGTGGAATACGCAGGGGGAATCTGACCTGCAGACAAGGAGAGGGGATGAGACTAATGGGGCGACTTTTGCTTTGTTTGTTTGTTTGTTTTTTGGTTGGGTTTTTTT
>VWYK01109279.1:28896-57808 GCA_013399775.1 Semnornis frantzii
CCGCGGCCGGCGGATTCCACCTGCGCTCGGGGCTTCGCGGTCGGCGGCCCAGCGCCTGCAGCCGCTGCGCGGGCAGGCGCACCTGCGCCCGATCCCCGAGCCGGCAGCGAGATAGAAGGACGGGGCTGGGCTTTGCTCGGGGGTAGCCGCCTGTATGCCTGCCTATGTTGCGATAGAAACCCGGCAAAGCAACCTATCAGCTGCCACTGAAGTTTAATTTTGAGAAGTTTCCGTGCTCCACCACGTAACTTGTGACGGGAGGAGCCGCCTCGGCAGAACCTGCACCTGGACGCAGGGTCTCTGCCCGGTTCGCAAGCACAGGCTGGAGGGGGGGGGTCCCTGTCTTCCCTGTGAGAACCTCCCGCGCCCAGCCGTCTGGGCTCGCCCTCTCTGGTTCTACCTGGCTTCGTGTCATTCCCGGCGTGACAGTGGGGGAGCGAGAGGCTCTTTTTGTTCTTCCTGTGCGCTTCAGCCGAGCGGAAAGATTATTTTCTTTTTTTACAATATCAGCATTTAATGGAACGGGAAACGCACATTTCCTGCCTCGCGCTAAATATATGGCGCCCTTCACGGCGCTGCCCCTTTCCGCACCCAAGAGGCTAGCGAGCCCCGGGAGCCGGCGCTGCCAGCGCACCCGCCCCGCATTCCCTCGGTCACGCCGTTGCCCAGGGAAGGGAGGCTCGTTACCCGTGCGGGAGTCTGCCGTGGGCCGTTTCTAGAGGTACGACTTCGTGTATGACCTTACTGAAAGGCGTACCGTACCGTACCGTGCCGTGCCGTTCCTACGCGATGCAGCGTGCAGCCCGGGACCTGCCCTGCCGCTTGGCTACACCCCCTCTTCCCATACCTTTACGTGCTCGGCTCTCCCCCCACGACCTGCTCCCTCCCAAACCCCGGCTGAGGGAGCGGCACATCGACGGGCTTGCCCTTGGGATAGAGCGAGCCCATCTCGGCGGAGCGCTCCCTTTGCTTCGCCCTCGACGGAGGGGAGCCGGGGACAGGCTAGGCGGCAGGGGGAGGAGATGTCCCTCCCTTCCTCCCTCTGTCTCCGCCGGGAGGTGATGTCCCTCCCTCCTTCTCTCCGCCTGGGGGTGATTTCTCCCCTCGGGTCCCTCCTCTGGATGCTGGGAAGTTTCGAAGCGGGAGCGCCTCTCCCGGGGCTCGCGGCTAACCAAGCTGTCTCTCCGCTCGCAGGCTGCGCTCGGGCCGGGGGCCGGGACCATGCACCCAGCACGGCGCTGAGTACCGCGGCGGCGGTGAAGCGGAGCCCTCTCCCAGCGGGCAGCCCCCGACCTGGGTGCGAACGCGGCCGCGCCTGTCGCCGCCGCCCTCCATGACCCTGCGCTCCGCCTGGTCCCTGGAGAGCGCGGAGGGCTCCCGGGCGCGCTGGGGGCACCCCGGGGCAGCGCCCCCTCCTGCCGAGGAGTCCCGTGAGGCGGCGCCGCTGGCCGAGGCCATGGAGGAGCTGCGGCGGGCAGGTANCGGGCGAAGCGAAAGCGCCGGCAGCGCCGCGCCCCGGTGGCAGCCCGGGATCGCCCGCCGGGCGCTACCGCCGGTCGAAGCTCCGCGACTCCGCATCCCTCACGGCCCCGCGTACCTGTGCTCAGCTCGCCGGCGGAGGGAAGAGTTTTTGTCTTCCTTTGCCTTTCCCCTGGCACCGCAGCCGCGCCGCCGAAGTTGTTTTCTTGCCGATTTCTAGGCAAGGCTCCCTTCAGCAGCACCAGAGAGTTACCGAAAGCGGCTGCCAGCTGCGCCTTGCGGACGCAGCCCCGGCCCGGCCGTGTGCGCGGCTCGGAGCCGCGGCACGCGTCCCGTGGGGTCGCTGCCTTCGGCACTAGCCCCGCAGGGCGCTACTGGAAAGTCCCTGCCTGTGTCCGCGTGGATGTGAATGCAAAGAGTGCTCTGCAAAGTTCTGTCAGAACGAGCCGCGTTGTAAAGCAAATTAATTTAAATAGGAAATAATAATTTACGGCGCCTGCAGGACTTCAGCTTTCAAATAACATAGGAAATGAGTTATTACAAAGCTATCGGCCAAAGAGCAGCTTTTCAAACAAACGCAAACGGGAATAAACAACCCCCACTCCCATCTTTTCTCTCCTAACAGGATGGTACTGGGGCAGCATGACTGTTGCTGAAGCCAAAGAGAGATTACAGGATGCCCCCGAAGGGACGTTCTTGGTTAGGGATAGTTCACATTCAGAATATCTGCTGACTATTTCGGTAAAAACATCGGCAGGGCCAACCAACCTCCGGATAGAATATCAAGATGGCAAGTTTAGACTGGATTCTATCACTTGTGTCAGATCTAGACTGAAACAATTCAACAGTGTCGTGCATTTGATCGAGTACTATGTTCTAATGTGCAAAGACAGAGCTGAAACGCCTTCGAATGGAACAGTTCATCTTTACTTGAACAAACCTCTTTATACATCTGCTCCATCACTGCAACACCGCTGCAGAATAACTATCAACAAATGTACAAATCAGATCTGGGAGCTGCCATTACCAACAAGACTAAAAAAGTACTTGAAAGAGTACCAATACCAGGTATAAATGGCTTTTCTAAATGCCTCTAATGGAGAGTGACATTGAAATGCAATTCTTAAAATCGGCCAAAGAACTGAGTAACCAGTTGTACGACTCAGCATGGAATTCACTATCAAAACAGTGGCAGTTCTGGGGGAAATGGGTTTTATTTCAGATGCTACAAAGGGAGACTTTATGTAGAACAATCCCAGCTTGCATCTGTGGGGGTTGGACAAGGTGGCATGCTTATTCTTCAAGGAGAAAGAAGCCAGGAAGCTGTCCAGACTGTGTGGCTTTGTCAGTGGCATAACATACTGCACTATCAAACACTGACTGGTAGGACTGGGAGAGACTGCAGAAGTGCTCAGAGGTGTGTGAGAGTCTCTAAGTATCTCCATTGTCTGATTCCAAGATTAATTTGGTGCTGGTGTTCCTATAATCCTGAAAGCTTAACTGGATCACACTGTGATAATCTTGCCAAAGTTATGCAACTAATCAAATCCAGTCAAAAAAAGTGAATATGTATTCAGTTGTTAGTGAAGTATAATTCTTGTGCTTTTCTGCAAGCAAAGGAATGCTGTAAGTAATCAGTTTAGAACACATTTTGGTTTTGTTTTGTTTTCTTCAAAGTTCTCTAAAAGCTAACTTTAAGGAGCAATGCCACAACCCAGGATGTCGCTGATTATACCAGATTGGTATCCCAGAACTTTGAACACGTTAACATCTTCCCAGTGGTGATATATCCATGTTAGTACTATTGAAGCCTCCGTTGGCTGAGGCTTTAGGACTGTTACTCTGCAGACAGTTCCAATGTCAGAGCATGGAAATCAGCAGTTTACAGCTGTCTTCTACAGTGTAGAATGTTTTCTTCAGCTTCTTTCCCAAAATGTGGGGAAATAGAATCTGAGGGATTTTGGTTGTTTGGTTGTTTTGTTTCATTTTGGTTTTTGTTTGGGCTTTGGTGTTTGCTTCATTTTGTTTCATTTGGTGTTTTTGTTTGTTTTATTTTGTTGGTTTGGGGGTATTTCGTTTAGTTTGCTTGTTTGGGGAAGGTTTTTGGATTTCTTTTCCTCTAATTCACCATTGTAGCTACCAGACCATTACTCAATAAACTAAGTCAAATAGCACAACAACCTGGCAGTCATTGCATGGATGGATTTGCTGCTGTTCAGGAGACAGTGATCATTTCCCAGCTAATAAATAAATGCAGGTGTATCAGTGAAGATGAACACCCTTTGTGGGGCTCCTCGAAGGTATATCTGGATTGTGTTCAGATTAGTGGCTTAGAGGCTGAATTCCTTTAATTGGGCATTATTAGGGCATTGCTTTTCCTCTGAGTGACAAGAAGGGACCAAGACCCTCAATACCTGTTCCTCAGACAAAATATAAAGTATTTAACAGAACAAATATGCAGGATGAGAGTAAGAGGAGTGCAGATAAGACAGAAACAAGGACATAAATTCATCCTTACTCAACAATTTCAGAGATTTAACTCTTTCCCTGGCTTGCCTTTTAATTAAAGCAAATAGAACAATGTTTGAACACTGAGTGTCAAGACTTGCTGTAATCTAGCCCTGCCCAGGCTGAAATAAAAACAATGTACACTTATCTTATTTTCCTTGTGACTTAACTGCTCTGTGGTAGTGTCAAGATATTCTGTCCCTTCTCACAAACTCTGGGACACTGACTGGCTTATTTTGTTGGACTTAAACTCCCAGTGTTGTGTGCTTTTGTCACCAACACACTAGCAAAACTGAGAAGCCCATTCACTGAGACAAGGAGGACACCAAGAAGAGGACACCTGAGGCAGAGGAGATGGTCCCTTGGTATGGCAAACATTTGATATGTTGTTGTCCTCTCTCTGCAAAAGGTGGCTTTGCTTCCACCTCCTCCATGGCTTCAATTCTTTCTCCCCATTTTTAATGCAAGCTTTAGTGTATAAATGGAGTTTTCTGCTGAAAAAAAAAAAAAACAAACAAAAGCTTTTGTGGTGTTAACTTTGTCCCCATACCTTGCCAGTATTTAGAGGTTGTTGAAGCTTCTCACATATACAGTGACCACTCTCCAGTTCCCATCCTTGAAGCACTCTTAGATTCCAGGTACATGCTGCAGTCACACAGTTCTGCACTTGTCAGCTGTCTTGCTAGGATCCGCCACCCTAATGCTGGGGACCTTTCCCAGTGAGCAGTGTGTGTGAAAGAGCTGCATTCCTGGGAACACTTCCTGCTCTGATCAGTGTTCTCTCAGTTGTTGCTTGGCTCTACCTCGAGGTGAGACAGCTGCTGCATGGCACAACTTCTGATGCAGTAAGAAATGCTCCAATCTGCTGCTACTGAGCACAGCGGTACTTAGCTGTGATCCACTTAGGGTCCAGTGGCAGACATGTTACATGAAGGTCCTTTATGATACGTTCCCACCAGGCTAGCCCCTGTCCCAGGGATGTAAAATCACAAATATCAGTGCTGGAACAAGCAGGCAGAGAAGAGAAGAGCTTTGGGCTGCAATGAGACAAACATGTGGTACACACAAGAAATGATTTAGGGCTTGTTACTGGCAGCCTACTGTTGGAGGCCAAATAAACCTCAGGGTAGAGCCAAGCTCTGAGGAACAAGATAGGGCAGATGCAGGGCACCTCTTTCTGTTAGTAGTCTTTTAATCTTTTTGTTGGTGGTTCTCCAAAGCACAGGAGCAAACTACAGCCTGAAATCAAGGAATGCTAGTGAAGTAAAAAGTGCCTTCTACAACTCATCAGAAGCAGTTGTTGTGATGTGGAATGAAGTCCCCAAACACTGAACAAGCTGACCTGAAACACTATCACTTGTCCTGGCTCCTGCAAGAAGTAGGGTCTGCAGCTGTGGTGTGCTTGAAGCAGTGAACAATATTTTGAACAGACTGGAGGGGGAACTAGTCCTCTTTGTATGAAAGCGCAGCTCTTGTCTTCAACAGGATGCCAGCCCTAGGCCGATGCCTTGCTCTAGTAAAACTAAACCACACTAGAGCTTGCTGAGAGCTGGGCTGCATTCTAAGGCAGCATGAAGGAGTGGCTGCTGGTACCGAAACACCCAGGGATAGCACCAAGTTAGATTACAATGCTGCAAGGCTCTTGCATGCAGACCTTGTCAACTTTCAGGCATAATGATGTTGTCTGAACTTTTTTTTAAAGTTCTAGTGCTATTTTATCATTTTGTTTTATTTTATTTTGCTCTATTTTATTTTACTTTATTTTGCTTTATTTTATTTTACTTTATGGATGTTGTTGTGTCTTGTTTGCAGCAGTAGCTTTTCAATCACTACCCCTTCAGATTCCAATAAATGACTTCTAACTGATCTATGTCATCCTGAATTGCTAGTACAAGGTGTTCAGTGAAGCCAGTTTCACAGGTTCAGTGCCCATGAGTCAACCAAACATCATGATAAGGTCTTTAATCCTAAGCCTTTTTTTCTTTTTTTTTTTCCATGTGTTGCTTTTGTTTTTCAGTTTGGGAGTTTCAGGTTTTTTTCCCAGCTTATAGCTGGAATATTATTTGCTGAAAACCTCTTATAATTAAATGAAAGGTGAGAATCTCACAATACTAAAAGAAAAATAACAACTGTTATTTAATTTTTTTAATAAAAAATAACTGTTTGAAAAATAACAAGAACTGCAAGATGAAATATGAAAATGAACAAGTGGCTGTGTTTAGTTTAGCACTAAACCCAGCACCAATATGAAGTCTGGCTCCATTTTTAGCTGTATGGGCATTGCCCTGCTGCTGCTATTATCACCAGAGACAGAAAACCTTTCAAGTACAGGATGGGTGGGTAGAGTAGGAATGTAACCAAGCAGCTGCAGCCATTGCATTAGAAGTAATTTTATTTTAATCTGATCTCCTCAGTGTTGTCCTAATTATATTTTATGTAATCACATTCTAGATAAACAATACAAGATTAGTAGCAAGACAGGAAAATTGTTCACTAGGAAATGGGGGCAGAGTGGCTCAGTTTTTGTATCTGAAAACAATACAGAACTTGCTCCTCACTCAAAACTGTGGAGCTTTGGAATCTGAGACTCTTTTTAAATCTTCTTCCCTCCTTAGGAAAACAGAACCTACATAAGACAGGAGATTCTGCAGCTGCATGAGTTTCTGCATCTCAGTCATCTCTTGTGTCTTAGCAAAGTGTTCCTGGAGGTAAACCATCTTGTTAAGTATCACAGGAAAACTGAATTTACTTACATGTCCTATTCAGGTGCCTCTTCTTGTAGTCCTGACAAAATTCCTATGGATTTTTCCTTATGATCTAGCAGAATATTAGGTCAAGTGGTGTGAGGACTTTGTTCTCCTTAAGCCAAAATAGATGATGCAAATGTGGTGAGACCCCTCCAGTGGGTGTCCTGTCTGGATGCTCATCTCAAATCAAGTCAAATGCCTGCTGTCATTCAAACAATTCCAAGCATCATCTTGGAGGGAGCAGTGGCTTTAGGGGATCTAAACAGTTCCTTTATTGATTCTCACTATTTTATAAAAGCCATACAAGTAAAAGAAACTTTTAGTACATAAGGGAAATTTTTAGTACACAAATAGAATAGAATGACTAGAAATGACTGGAAAAGGTCTCAGCTGTACACACAAAGGAAGCAGGGATGAGAAGCTACTTTGGTAGCTCCTGAAAACCCCTCCTTTAGCTTCAGCAGGTCTCAGTATTTACTGGAAATGCCTGGAACCAACATTCCATTGATACATCATCTCCCATCACCAAGGTCTGAGCTTGCCTCACAGCCTGGTGGTTTGCTACACTACTGCTGGAATGGGTTCATGTCTACGACAGGCTGAAGAAGGCATCGGTGCTGACGATCCACGGTCCTTATCTGCTGTCCTACACAGAGGGTGCACTACAAGCTAGGGAAAATACAGCTGCCAGGAAAGCAGACAAGAAGCTGTCCTGGCTGAGGATGGAGTTACCTATCTGGCTTTTGGTGTCTGAAGTAGGGACTGAAAGGAAAGAACACAGCAAAACCAGCAGCTCCTGTGAGACGTGGCACTCCTCACAAGGTGTGCCCAAGAACTGAAAGGTGATGAGTAAGTCCAGGAAATTAACTAGGATCAGTGGCTTCAAACTCCAATACAAAGAAAGTCTGGAAATAAACGTGTAGCAAAATCAGTCTGTGCTGGTCCCAGGGTTGTCAAGGGTGGGGTTTATTAACCAGGCCATCTGCCAGCACCTCCAAAAATCTAGGGAAGTGTGAAAACATCATCAACATAATTATGGTGTGTGACAAACTGCGGATCTCATTCTGCTTAAACACCACTGAAAAAAAGCATTGCACCTGTGTTTTGTTTTGTTTTCTTCCAGAGTAGGAGCCATTAATTCTTCAGGAACTGAAAGATGAAATATTAATGACTTTCTGTGCTATTAAGGGGGAATAAATGGCAGGAGCAAAACCTATTTCTATTAGCATAAAGAATGAGCTGGCATTTAATGGGAAAAAGTTCAACCAGCTCATACCCAGGAAAAGTTCAGTGCTGGGAGCTGCAAAGAATAAAATACATTTTAACCCACTCCAATTCCACGTCCCTGCCCTATTTTTTCTGTCAGCGGCAGGCAGGGTTTATGTAAGTAAATCCATTTCTCTTCAGTCACATTGTTCCACAATGGATGTTTCTCAGCTGAGGATTGCCATTTGGTGAGCAAACAGGAAATGCAGATGCATGTTCAGCATGGGCAAAGACCCCAAGCCCAGTGCAAATTCTTGTTTAACTTCATTGCGGCTATTCGGATCAGGTTTGGTAACAACAGTTGCATCAGAAACAGTTGCAAGACTGACAATTTCTTTGCATCTCTTCAGTTTTTCCCTTTGAAGTGGGTTCTGCTCAGTCTTTGTGTCCACACTCTTGTGTGTCTCAGGGAGTAGCGGAAGGTGTCCCTGCCCCTGGCAGGGGGGTGGAACTAGATGACTTTAAGGTGCATTCCAACCTAAACCATTTTCTGCTCCTCTCCAAGCAGCTCCCTGAGATTGCACTGCCACAAAGGAATGGCTTCAAGCTGCACCAGGGTAAGGTTAGACTAGACATTGGGAACATTTATTTCACCAAAAGAGCAGCCAAGCATTGGAAAAGGCTGCCCAGGGAGGTGGTGGAGACATAAGCCCTGGAGGTGTTCAAAGGTTGTTTAGATGTGGTGCTCAGCAATGTGGTTTAGTGGTGAACTTGGTAGGAGGGCTAATGATGGGACTGGGAGATCTCCAGGGTCTTTTCCAACCTGAATGATTCTATGAATCTGAAATGTAAGGGACTGCCTTAGACACCTGCATTACACACACCTTACATTGTGCTGTTTCCTTACCTCCTGTGCTGCTTGGTACAGTCTGGAGGCCAGAAGTAGTTGTGGAGCAGCTGTTTTATTTTTGATGGCATTTTGGAAAAAGAGCAATATTAAACAAGACTGAGCCTACATAGCTGCAATTCAGATATCTGTAAAAAGGGCAGGGCTTAACCCTTTGTCATTTATCAACTTCTATTTCAATTATCATTGTCAGGAACTGAAAAGAATCAAGGGGTTGGAGCAGCTCTGCTATGAGAACAGGCTGGGGGAGCTGGGGTTGTCCAGCCTGGAGAAGAGAAGGCTCCTGGGAAACCTAATAACAACCTTCTAGTACCTGAAGGGGGGTACCAGAAGGATGGAAAGAGACTGTTTGCAGAGGCCTCTGGTGATAAGACAAGGGGCAACGGTTTGACATGAGAGCAGAGCAGATTGAGATTGGATGTTAGGAACAAGTTCTGCACCATGAGGGTGCTGGAACACTGCAACAGGGTGCCCAGGGAGGTGGTTGGGGCCCCATGCCTGAAGATATTCAAGGTGAGGCTGGACAAGGCGCTGGGCAACCTGATCTAGTAGAGGATGTCCCTGTGACTGGAGGGGAGTTGGACTGGATGAGCTTTGGAGGTCACTTCCAACCCAGACCATTCTAATAATATGGGGGGAAAAAAATGAAGCTGGGTGTAAGGAGAAAGTCTAAGCACCATCAAATCTCTTACAAGGCTACCTGTAAGAACCAGCCATGAATCATCACTAACTCCCCAAAAGATCAAACTGAATGTAAGTACCTTAAAAAACAGAGGTAGTAAATAGGTTTGTCTAGAAACAGACCATGGAAAGCAATAATCCTCCTCCTCCTTCACCCTGACAAACATTTGCTGTGACTTGTAAACTGAAGTGACTGTGAGGAAAAGGTTTCAGACTTGAAACTGAAATTCCATTTATTTCTTTGTCTCAATGATTATTTCTTTTTCAGGCTAATTTGTGAATTTTTTTCTTCGCACATTATTAAAAATAGTTGCTTTGTATTTAAAAAAAAATTGGTTTCATAATAATATGGAATAAATATGTAGGAAGTTTGCAGTATTTCATCTCCTCAAAGCATCTTTCAATTATGCTTTAAAATCAGAACAAAATTGATTCATAAAGGACTAAAAATGCTGAGAAATATTGAATCACGCTTTGCAAATATTAATAGTAGGCCTTTTATTGCTATCCATTGCAGAGATTCTGTTTTCTTTTTTCCCCTTTTCTCCCCTTTTTTTCTTTCACTTTTCCCCCTTTATTTCATTTCCCCCCCTTTTTTTCTTTTCACTTTTACCTTTTTATTTTTCCTTTTTCTTCCTTCTTCCTTTTTTTAATTACTTTCCCCCACTTTTCTTCTTTTTTTCCTCTCCTCTTTTTTTTCTAATTTTCCCTCTTTCCCCCTCCCTTTTTTTTTCTTTTTTTCTTTTGTTTTCTGGAATGAACACAGAACTATCACATTTGATGCCTGCTTCCTAGAACTATCCTGCACTCAACTTTGATACAAATAATCTCCAGAATAACAGTGAAGGGCATTAAGACTGAATTAATTGCTAATGAACATTTTTTTTTCTTAATGAAACAAATGTGTAGACTCTACAGAATCACTTCAAAGCCCATAGTTTGGGATGGTTTGAAGCTTTGTGTGCTGTATTCTACATACATACTTTTAATAAAAGGATACTTTTAAGGGCATTCCTGGTGTGTCACCTACAATTTTTTCTTCATTGCTGTCTTTGAAATGCTTTTAATTTAAAGCCTTTATTATTTCAATGAATGGGAAGTTGGGAAGTATTAGAATCAGCAGCAGCCCCAGGGTGACTCCCTTTCAGTGAGCTACTTCACTCCTGCTCATTTTTATTTTTTTTTTTCCCCCCTCGGCAGCAATAAGGAATCACTCTGGGAGTAGCAAAAGTGTCCCTGTCCTACCTGAAGAGTGACATCACCGCCCAGTAACCTCAGACCCTGACACTGGGTGATTTTTCCACACCAAAACCTTCACTGCCTTGGCATCAGCCTGGGTTTTGGTGGCTGGCACAGGAGACCTGGATATTAGAGTGAGGGCCACCCTCAAGGATCTGTGTAGGTCCCTTCCAACCCCTAACCCTCTTGCCAATGGGAATGCAGTGGAGACCAGAATGAGGAGGAAGAGGTGAGGGAGGAAGGGAAGAGATGGCAGCAGATGCCAATGGCTTGCAAAACCTTCATCTGGTTTTCAGGGTCCCCTGACATATTTTAACAGTGTAATTAAGATACATCACATGTGCTCCCCTTTCTAAAAGTGACAAAGATAGAATTGATGTTTCTTTCCCCCTACCCTCCCCAATCTTCATTTCAGAGGTGTTGTGAGAGATATAACCAATTAGATGTGTTTTTAATAAACAAATCTAGAGACTCATATTTCTTTTCTTTTGTCCTTAACATTGGAATGCTGTCCTCCAGACAATTGAAAACAGCATAGTCCTAATAGATTAAATCTGCTTGCACTACTTTTAAAACCACATTTGGGCTCTTGTTATCAGCAGAAACAAATTAGTCTGTAGAAGAAAAAGGAGCTGCTAGTATATAATCATGACTCTAACATAAAGGATCTTCTGAATAGCTTTTTTCATTTGAAAATCTCATTATGCATGTCCAAAGTCTCTAAAAAGATTTGGGTCTTTGAAGTGAGCATTAAAAAAGTCTATGGTATTCAGACCTGGTAGAACTCACATGTAGAAAGAACAGCACTGTCAGAAGAGATGCTGCTTAGCTCACTTCCCACAGACTTCAGCTTGCTACCCCTAGTTCAGCAGCCCTCAAAAGTGTGCCCTGACCAGCACCAGTGACTTCCCAATCCACAGAACCAGAGAGAACAAGGTTTGAGGGCCAGAAGTGAAAAAAGTGATGTGTGGGGGTGGTGGTGGGCTCTTGACCTATGAAGTCTAGGAAATATTATTGGCAATCTTACATGGTTAGCTCTGAGATTTGAGCAGTTAGTGGGGAGCTGAGACAAACCCACATTGGCATATATATGTATATATGTCCCTAAAACTGGAGCTGCACTGAACCATCCTTCTGAACTTCTGCTGAAGGTGGACCAGAAGTAAGTTGGCAGAACTTCACTCAGGGCTGAACCAAATCAGAACTGAAATGAAGAGTTTAAAGGCTTCTTTCCAACTTGGAAGTGTTCCCTGTGCACATCCTTATGCTATAGCTGCAAAGTGTAACCAGCACCTGGGGAGTGTTACTGAAGATGAACCCAAAGCACCAGAAGCACATTTAGCTTCTGCAAGTTAATCTGCAGCACTAGTGGAAGGAAAAGGGAACACCAGACTTGGACCTCTGCTGTCAACCTGTTCCTTCCTAGCCTTATCTGTTTCCTCTCACTGTCTTCCTTCCTTGCATCCCTGTTTAGACTGGAAGCAGAGACGTGACTAAAGCTGGCCACAGGACAGCTCCCATTTGCTCCAGTGGGATCTGGAGTTGCTCTGTGCATATCCATATGTCTTGCTAACTTTCTAAGATATTCTTGGACAGTATAAAATAAATAATCCTCATTGCCTCATCTGGCAAAAAAAAAAAAAAAAGATGTAGCAAATGCAAGTGATGCAATTGCTTGTCTTGGGTTTCTATTTTAAAATGCAGGCATTATCTCCAATTAAATGCAGCTGTCAGGATGACAATGATGTGATATTTTAAGTCTCCAAGCTTGGTCACTCTAATTCCAGATATAATACACTTCCTTAGATCAGGACTGAAAAGAAAAAAGGAAAAAAAAAAAAAAAAAGCTGGCAATCAGAAATAGAAGCTAAGAAAAGAAACTTTCAGTAGCTGCACAGTGCTGAGGATCACTGAGGTGACTTGGGGTGTCCCCTGCTCCCTGGTGCTGGTTTGAGTTGTTTACCAATGTTGTTTTCTCACAACCTGTATTGCAATCTATGTGTGACAGGAACATTTAAAACCACTGCAGCTCTACTGTGGCTACAACAGCAGTCTGCTTTATGTCCTGGAGTTACTGCATCTCCCCTCTGAGGACAGGCTGAGAGAGTTGGGACTGTTCAGCGTGGAGAAGAGAAGGCTCCAGGGAGACCTCAGAGCTGCATTTCAATATGTGAAGGGGACCTACAGGCAGCCTGGGGAGGGACTGTTCAGAAGGGCTTGGAGTGATAGCATGAGGGCAATGGTTTGGAATCGAAGCAGGGCAGTTAGGCTGGACATCAGGAGGAAGTTTTGCACAATGAGGGTGTGGAGACACTGCCACAAGGCTGCCCAGGGAGGTGGTTGAGGCCCCATCCCTGGAGACATTCAAGATCAGACTTGATGTGTCCCTGGGCAGCCTCCCCTAGCTGGAGGTGTCCCAGCTGCCTACAGGGGGGCTGAACAAAATGCCCTTGGAGGGTTCCTTCCAACCCAGTGCAATCTCTGACTCACTTGTGTGTTTTTTTCCAGTGTTGTTAAGGTCACAGTAAACATCTCAATGCATCCCTGTGGAACAATCCGTGAGATGTTTCATCTCCCTTCCTAGCAGACTAATGTCTTTGCCTGAGACAAAAATATTTACCTTGGCTTAATAAGTGCATGGGAATAAAACATCATTTATCAATTATTTAAAAGCAATCCCTTGTATGAAATTTATTATCTAGAAATAAAACCATTATGTCAAGTATTGCTTTAAAAGCACCAAATAAGCAGCGTCACTGCAGAAGCTGACCACACAACAAACATGTGTGTGTATATACATTTAATGTGTGCATTTTTATATATACTTTATATATATATGCATTTATATATTTATATATACGTGTATTTATACGCATATGTATATGTATTTAAACATTTCTTAAATCCAGCATACAAAACTTTGCCTTCAAGCCTGGTTCTGCATTCTCTGTCCACATAAATTCTCGACTTTGCTGTCAAAAATCAAAACAAAAAATCAAAAGGATCTAAGCTTTCTGAGCAGGACTGAATGTGCATCTTTATGCAAAATCCAGCAGCTAAACAATGATGTGTAGCTGCATGTCAGCTCTGCCAATAACACCTTCGGTTCTATTTTTCCATGGTAAGTATTTCCTGGGTACAGTAGCTAGGAAAGGCACCTAAAGGATTCTACAACTGATATCCAAATGCCCTTAAATCTTCCAAACACCCTTAAATCTGTGCATTGAGTCTAAACTGCCTGTACCAATTGGATCCACACAGCAGCAGCTGCGGCAACCACCTCTGCTGCTTGTCCAGAGGGCAGGCATCAAAAAGTGGAGCAGACCACAGCCAGCTCGCTGTGGTTGCCTGCAGCTTCAAGGTTGCACCTTCCACCTCTGCCGGATCTTACTTTTTTTCTTTTACCACTATTCTTGACATGAAAAAAATCCAAAAGAACCCAAAGGCTGACACCGCTCCAACTACCTGACTGCTGTGAAGATGGAAAAAAGCTCTTTGATGATATGCTAGGAAATTACACTGCTCCATTTTTATGTAGCTCTATGAATTTTCTCTCTTTTACCTTACTTTGGTTTCAAATATTTGGACAAAACGAGGTGAAAGAGATGGGTTTTGTATTCAACAGATGAATACACCAAGGAGAACGTGCCTAGCGCTGTGGTAGGCACAGACTGGATCTTACTTTACTAAACGGTTTTCATCTATGAAAGTGTATTCATTTTTAGGCTATTCAGATGAAAGTAATAAAGCTAAATATATGGCATTCAAGAGAACATTACTGTGTTTGATATGCTGATACCAGCATCTGCATGACGTTTGGTGCAGCATATCCTAGCTAACAGGAACCAGCATCCCTAGAAAGCAACATCAGCTCTTTCTAAGGAAGATGATCTTAAAGCTCTCTTCCAGCCGAAACAACTCTAATTCTCCATATCAGACGAACACCGTTTCTGCCGTTTCCAATTTAATTCAGACGCAGCTCCTTCAACTCGCTAACAAAACCCTTCCCCACCCCCCAGACGCCCAGAACGCAGCATCTCCTCCGAACTCCTGTGAGGGATCCTTCTCCGCGAGGACCCCTCCTCCGTGGGGGCCACCACTCCTAGCTGCTGCCTCCGGCAGCGGACAGCTGTGGCCCCGCCGCGGCCTCTCCCTCGCGGCCTGCGCCTATGCTGGCGCAAGGCCGGCCGGGCGGCTCTGCCGGCCCACCCCGGGCTTTGCTCCCCTTGGCGCCCTCACCAAACTGGCCGCCGCCGGGCGCTCCCGCCAGCCCCGCCACGGCCGGGGGGTGTCCCTGAACAAACCCTCCACCGCCACAGCCCCAATCCGGGCCCACCTTCCCTGTCGCGTCCCGGCCCGCGAGGCACCCCTGCCTCGCTGCCCACAGCTGACATGGCGGCCGCGGCTCCCTGTCCCCTCAGCGCGGCCCTTCCTCGGCCGGCCCGCGGCAGGGCGCTGCGGCGGCTTCCGGCGGAGCCTCCTTGCCTTCAACAAAGATGGTGCTGCCCGCGCAGGCTCCGCGGCGTTCCGGGTAGTCCCCCGCCTCCCTCCTGTAAGTACGGCCCGAGGGCGGCGGGGGCTCTCCTCTTGCACTTTTCACCGCCCCGGGCCCTCCTTTCGCCCGCTCCGCAGTGCGGTGCCAGTGGCTCGGCTCGGCTCGGCCGCTGCCCCGGGCGCCGCTGCAGCAGAAGCAGAACCGAAGCTGTCAGNCAGCTCTGCGAAGCTAGCACAGGGGAAGGGCTTCGGCGAGGCGGGCCGGGGCGGCGGCTGCGTTCGCCCTCGCTGTGGCAGCTGTGCCCGGCCGGAGGGAGGAAGTGCGGAGAGCCGGGGTGCTGCTGCCGGAGCCGCGGCGGGAGGCTGCGGGCTTAGGGGCCAGCAGGGCGCGTAGCCGGCCCGGGGCTGCGGCAGGAGCAGCCGCCTTCAGAGTTCGGCTGTAGGGAAAGAGTTAAAAGCCAAACTTGAGGTTTGGGGGACAGATTTTAATCTGTAGGCGTGCTGCGAGGAGCCGGACTCACTCCGGAATCAGGCAGGGGGGGGCCTTACTCTTAGCTAAGCAGGCACATGCGGATGTTGTTGGTGCTATGAGCAGCACAGCGCAGCCGGTGTTTGGAAAACGGCCAGAGTGCTGCTCGCCAAGAGCTAAGTGAGTGTGTTTTTTAGGATCAGGAAGAGCCTGTTTTAGAGGCCAGGCTTTCGAAGGGTGTATTCCCAGTCATGGGTAAATTATCTGTCAGATGCAGGAAAAATGCAAACCTGCCGGTGTTGGCGTGGACAAAGCAGGACCTGGGGGTGTGCTCCTTGACATGTGTCTCTGCGGTGGAAAAGATGCACTTTCAGAACTGTTTGTGGAAGGGTTGAGTAAGTGGATGGCTCACAGGAACACAGAATTCTTTTACAGAATCGCAGAATGTCAGGGGCTGGAAGGGACCTCCAAAACTTATCCAGTCCAACCCCCCTGCCAGAGCAGGAGCACCTAGAGCAGGTCACACAGGAACACATCTGGACAGATCTTGAATATCTCCAGAGAGGGAGACTCCACAACCCCCCTGGGCAGCCTGTTCCAGGGTTCTGTCACCCTCACAGGGAAAAAATTCTCCTCAGGTTCACATGAAACTTCCCATGCCTCAGCATCTACCCAGTGCCCTTTGTCCTGGCATTGGGCATCACCCAGCAGAGCCTGGCTCCAGCCTTCTGGCACTCACCCTGCACATATTGATAAACGCTGCTGAGGTCACCTCTCAGTCTCCTCCCAGCAGCACGGCCCCAGCTCCCTCAGGCTCTCCTCAGAACAGAGATGTTCCATTCCCTTCATCATCTTTGTGGCTCTATGCTGGACTCTCTCAAGCACTTCTATGTCCCTCTTGAACTGGGGGGCCCAGAACTGGACACAATACTCCAGGTGTGGCCTCACCAGGGTACAGTAGAAAGGCAGGAGAACCTCTCTCGACCTCCTAGCCACAGCCCTTCTAATCCACCCCAGAATGGCACTGTCCCTCCTGGCCACCAGAGCACATTGCTGGCTCACGGTCAACCTAACCATGGCTGGAAAAGACCTAAGATCAAGTCCAACCAGAAACCCAGCCATGGCCACTGAAACATATCCCCAAGTGCCATGGCCAAATATCTCTTGAGCACCTCCAGACATGAGCGCTCCACTACCTCCCTGGGCAGCCTGTGCCAATCCCTGACCGCTCTTGCGGCAAAGACGTTTTTCCTCATCTCCAACCTAACCCTTCCCTGGCACAGTTTCAGGCCATTTCTTCTTCTATCACCTGATTCTAGGGAGAATAGCCCAACCCCCACCTCACTGCAGCCTCCTTTCAGTGTTTACGTTGGATCCCTGCATACAGGCCATGATTAAAATTAATTTAAATTAATACTATGTTGCACTAAACTCCATCCCTGCATTGTTATGCACCAAAGTCCAGACACATTTCCATATCTAAGTGCTTAATTCCTGACTTGGACATTTCCTTCTCAAACACAAATATTTGAGAAGACCTTAAAAATCAATGCACTGCATCCTGGAAATCTACTGGGTCAGCGGCCTTGGTGTTGGGGGCTTTAAAATCTCACTCAGTTGTTCATGGAATCATAGAATGGGTTGGGTTGGAAGGGACTTTCAAGATCATCCAGCTCCAACCCCCTGCCATAGGCAGGGACACCTCCCACCAGCACAGGTTGCTCAAGACATCATCCAGCCTGGCCTTGAACACGTCCAGGGACGGGAGAGCCACAACCTCCCTGGGCAGCCTGTGCCAGTGTCTCACCACCCTCACTGCCAAATATTTCTTTCTCATCTCCAGTCTCAGTCTGTCCTCCTAAAGTTTTGGTCTATTTCCCCTCATCCTGTCACTCCCAGCTCTTGTCAAAAATCCCTCCCCAGCTCTCTTGGACTCCATTCAGGTACTGGAAGGCAGCTCCAAGGTCTCCCTGGAGCCTTCTCTTCTGCAGGCTGAACAGCCCCAATTCTCCCAGCCTGTCCCCATACCAGAGGTGTTCCAGCCCTCTGATTGTCCTTGTGGCCTCCTCTGGACCCATCCCATAGCTGGACACAGCACTGCAGGCAAGGCCTCAGTAGAGCAGAGCATAGCAGAGCAGGATCCCCTCTTGGATGAGATAAAGGCCTCAGGGCTGCTGCTGAGTGACTCTCATGAGCCCTCCAAGCCCTTGCTGAACTCAGGGGCCATCAGGGAATCCTGGAAGGCAGAAATGGTGAAGATCTGCTGCCTAGGTTTTCTCTGGGTTTGCTTCAGCCCAGAAACTGCTGCCAGGAGTGTAAAGGCAGTGCATGTCAGAGACCTGGCTCTGCAGCTTCATCTGGCCAAAAGGTGCATCCTGACATCAGGTGGGGATATCCTCTCTCTTCGTTGCTTTATTCCCATCTCCTTGCTTCTGCTCTCATCTCACTCCAAGGTGGAGTTTGATTGAACTGTGCTTGGCAAACCGTTTATAAAGGACGTATGCCTCACCAGCTGTTTGTTGCTCCCAAAACAAGGATCAAACAGAAGGGGGCAAAATTCACTTTGGTATAGGAGAAAGGAGCCCAGGAAAGATGGGGTCCTCTTAGGGAGGTGCCCTCCAGCAATGCTTTCAACACACAGGGCAAAGTCTTTCAGGAAGTGGCTTTACTGGAGAGTGTCTCGGGTGGTTTTTTCCAGTCTTAGGCTCCTAAGCTCTTGGCATTCTATCCAGGATGCCCTTTACATGCTCTTTGTGTTCTGTTGGTTGCCTGACCTGGATGTTAACAGTCAGGCCAGCCAGCCATTGGTGGGGCCTCGAGAGTTGTCTCGTGATACAAAGACTTTTATAGATTGGACTTGGTGATCCTGAGGGTCTTTTCCAACCTGGATGTTTCTGTGGTTTCTGTGACTTTAGGAGGTTGCTTAGGAAAGCTTGGGAATTCTCTGCCTCTCCTCATCTCCTCCAGCTGAATGAAGTGCAGTTTCTCTGCGTGCTCTGGCTGTTGGAACAGCAGCATCTCCTTTAATTATCAGCAGCTCTCGTGGTAATCACACTCAACACCTGCTGCAGTGTTTTGACTTCATTATTTTGTCACAAGAAAGCATTAAATTGTATTTGTCTGACATTTTTCCTTCTCAAGTGCCACTAATGGGCCTAGGGATATGTTTGTCATTAAGTCCTAGACAAGACATCTCAATTCTGTTTGTAGGTCTGCCACAGACTCTCAGTATGATGTTGAATGAGTTGCTTGATTTCTCTCCATCTTGATTTCTCTTTTGTAGAGTGACTATAAAATGCTTTTTCAGCTTTTTTTTTTTTTCCTGATAGGAGTGTTAGTCAAGTGAAATGGAAGCTAGCAGAGGGCATCCTGTGAACACATTAGAAGGGTAAATAACAGGGAGGGAAAGGAGCTACTTAAGCTAAAGAAGAGTTTTGGCAGAACAAATAGCTATAAATAGAAAGTGGATACATTTGAGATGGAAATTCAAAGAAAGTTTCTCACCATCAGATCAGTCAAGTTCCAGAGCAGCCTTCCAGGGTGAGTCAGAGGGGAGGGAGACCTGGTTCATAAGGTACATTTATACCCTTCCTAAAATTATAGTGCATCACATGTGCCAAAGCTACTTGTGAGACTTCCCTGCTACTGCCTGGAGGGGTTTGGTTTGTTCAGGCTGGAGAAAAGGAGTCTGAAGGGAGACCTCATTGCTCTCTACAGCTCCCTGAAAGGAGGCTGCAGGGAGATGGGGACTGGTCTCTTCTTGCTGCTCTCAGGGGATAGAAGGAGAGGAAATGTCCTGAAATTGTGCCAGGGGAGGGTTAGGTTGGAGATGAGAAAAAGTTTCTTTGCTGCAAGAGTGGTTAGGGATTGACACAGGCTGCCCAGGGAGGTGGTGGAGTCCGTGTCTGTGGAGCAGTTCCAGGAAGGTGTGGAAATGGTGCTTTGGGACATGGTTTGGTAGCTGTGGTGTTGTTGGGTTGATGTCTGGGCTCAGTGATCTTGGAGGTCTTTTCCAACCCAAACAGTTCTGTGATTCCATCTGTCAGTCCTGCTGCAGCTTTGGTGGTACTGCAATAGCAGCAGCATCAGAGGCATTAGCCAGAGAGCTCAGGTGTGACATCTCTGGCTTCTTAGGGCCGGAGTCTCTCAAGTGCTGGCAAATGCTCCAGCTGCCTAGGATGCACCTTGGCTGGGTAGTGAGCAGGATTATTTAGCATGGCTTTTATTCTCGCAAAGGACTGGCCTCAGCAGAGCCAAAGGTTTTCTTGCTGTCTAATCTTTCTCAGAAATGGCTGCATTTTAGCTCGAGACAGGGAAAGAGGAGAGAGTGGAAAGAAGATGGTTGAGGTCATTAAATAGTTTCCCAGGTTGGTGGTTCTGAGTTTGGCTTTCTTTCCAAAGGTCATTCTAACATCACTTCTGGGTGTTAAAGGTTGAAGCATTTTAATCTTCACACATTTCCCTACTCCTGTTCTCCTACTCCAGGTTGCCAGATGGATGCCAGAGACAAGCAGCTCCTGCGCTCGATGCGCCTGGAGCTCTGCACAGAGGTGCTGGTGGACGGAGTTGTGATTCAGTATCTCTACCAAGAAGGGATTCTCACAGACAGTCACGTTCAAGAAATAAAAGCCCAGACCACCACCCAGAGAAGAACCATGATGCTCCTTGATATTCTCCCCAGCAGAGGACCCAAGGCTTTTGATGTGTTCCTGGATTCCTTACAGGAGTTCCCATGGGTTAAAGACAAGCTGGTGGTGAAGCGTAAGGAAATGACAGTGCAAGAGCCTGCAGGTAAGGCCAGGACTGCTGGTGCTGGTGCTTTGAAGCTGGTTCTGAAGCTGTGGTTTTGGAAGTACTGGAGACACCAGGAATTTCAGGTTGTGCTTTGTGTAGGTATGGAGCACAACACCAAGGAAAGCAGACAGGCTGAATTTCCTGGAAACCAGGAAGTGTTGCAGAGGTTGGGGAGTGGGCAGGGCTGAGAAGACAGCAGGAAAAAGCTGTCTTGGGAGAGGCTGGGATGTAGGAGGTCCTAGACTCAATTACCTTGAAGGGAATGGACTAAGAGGAGTTGCTGTTGGCAGACCTGGAGGAGAGAAGGCTCTGGGATGACCTTATAGTTGCCTTCTATACCTGAAAGGGGTCTACAAGACAGCTGAGGAGGGAATTTTTACAAGGGTTTATTGTGGTAGGATGAGAGGGTATGGATTGAAGCTGGAAGAGTCGGTATTGAGACTGGAGATTTGGAAGAAATTATTTCCAGTGAGGGTGGCCAGACACAGGCTGCCCAGGGAGGCTGTGGGTGTCCCCTCCCCAGAGCTGTTCAAGGCCAGGCTGCATGAGGCCTTGAGCAACCTATGCTGGTGGGAGGTGTCCCTGCCCATGGCAGGGGGTTTGAACTGGATGAGTTGAAGGTCCTTTACAACCCAACCCATTCTATGTTTCTATGCTTATAAAAAGTAGTTTTAAGTAGCTGCAGAAGAGTCTCTTCACCATTCATAGCTCAATATGTTTGGTTTCTGTTTGTTAGAGTGCTTTGCTTCTGGATTGTTTGTGCTGACAGAACATTTATCTATTTACTTTCATTTGGATCTTAGTATCATTTTTATTTGGTATCATGTGCTAATTTATCTTTATTTTGCTTATTAGGTTTATTGGGGTGCAAATATCCAGCATCATTACTTCCAAAATTAATTGTCATTGCCTGGTTTTAGAACAAATTTAGGAGCTGATTGAATGGGTATTTTGTAATCTTATTTAGTCATGTCTTTGGCTTTCTGACATTTCAGTGTGCTTCTGATCTTGATGCTCATTCAGAAGTGGTTTCTTTACCCGTATGTCCATGCAATTGTTGAGCAGTTTTGCAGTCAGCACAACAGGTCAGGATGCTTGAGGCTCTGCGCAACCTGCTTGAGTTGCAGTTGTCCCTGCTGACCACAGGAGGCTTGGACTACATGACCTTTGCAGGTCTCTTCCAACACCAAACATTCTCTGTTTCTATGATTTTTGGCCTTAAATTCTGGCAGCATGCCCTGGCTGCTAACCTCACATTACCAGCAAGTCCTCCCTTGGGAATACCATTTCTGAGCACTTTGATTAACCTTTCTCCAAGCCCTCCTCTCCCCTCCCCTCCATTTCAGTTTGGCCATCTGAGAAACTGGACAAGAGCCAGCAATGGGCACTGGCAGTCCACAAGGCCAAGAGCAGCCTGGGCTGCATCCAAAGCAGTGTGAGCAGAGATGGAGAGAGGGGATCCTGCCCCTCTGCTCTGCTGAGACGTCACCTGCAGGGCTGGGTCTAGCTATGGGAGCCCCAATACAAGAGAGACCTGGACCTGCTGGAGAGGGTCCAGAGGAGGCCACAAAGGCAATCAGAAGAGGGCTGGAGGGCTGGAGGTCTCTGCTATGAGGACAGGCTGAGAGACCTGGAGCTGTTCAGCCTGGTGAAGAGAAGGCTCCAGGCAGACCTTAGAGCTCCATTTCAATGTCTGAAGGAGACCTGCAGGAGGCCTGGGGAGAGACTGTTCAAAAGGGCCTGTAGTGATAGGCTGAGGGCAATGGTTTGGAACTGGAGCAAGGCAGTTAGGTTTGGCATCAGGAGGGAATTCTGCACAGTGAGGGTGGGGAAACACTGGCACAGGCTGCCCAGGGGGGTGGTTGAGGCCCCATCCCTGAAGGCACTGAAGGTCAAACTTCATGTGTCCCTGGGCAGCCTGATCTAGGTGTCCCTGCTGGCTTTAGGGGGGTTGGACAAGATGCCCTTTGAGAGTCTCTTCCCACCTGCTGCAGTCTGTGATTCTGGTGTGTGATTTTCCCAGTGCCAGTGTGCTTTGCATAAGACTGAAAGCCTGTGAAGATGAGCGGCTAAAACCAGTTGACCTTCGAGGGTTCCTTCCAACCTGATGCAGTCTGTGACCAGCATGTGCACCCCTATCCCACTCTGCTGCTCACTGAAGAATGTTTTGTCAAGATCTGCTGGACAAACCTGGCATTATTTTACCTTAGGACATTTGGAATGGAATGCGAGTGACAGCTTGTCTTTGTGTTGGGTCTCTGTGGCCGTTGCTTTATGCTTGCTCCAAAATGAGTGCATGACTTTTAGAATTTGGGAAATAAATATCTCATGCTGCCCGCTGCAAGCTGTCAGCACAATGCCAACTTGCTGCATTGAGTGTGCTAGAAGAGACCTTGCTTGCTGTTATGAGAAAATCCTGTCGCGCCAATTCTCTTTATTTGCCTTTCAAATCAGCCTGGTTGTGTGCTAATTGCTGGTTGAGCTGTTGAATCATCCTCCCAGCCCCAGAAACTGCACAGGCAGTCATCACATACAGTCAGGGATCAAGTGAGGTGTTACTCCAAAACCTGTTTCCCATTTTTGTTCTCTGGATTGTTCTGTGAGTTGCCTGTTCTGGTTCTTGATGGCTTGTGACTGACAGGCTGGATTTATCCCTGTCAGGTCCTCTGCTTTCCACTGGGGCTTGACTGTACTCCATAATCCTCCTGCCAAATTTTGGCTTCAACTTAGAGAAGGCTTCCAGATGAGATCAAAGGTTACTGTTATTTTTGCTGTGGCAATACAGAGCATAAGAACAGGATCGGGAGGCAGACTGCCAAGTTTGTTTGAATATTTAGGGATGTTCTTTAGATGCCAAGGGAACAGAGCACCATCTGTGCCCTAATAAATGCTGAGTGCACCCTGGAATGAATTGGGAACTGTAAGGAGCGTCATCTGTGCTGATTACATGCAAGGAAATGTGGTTTGGGATGCAATGCCTCACTTTGCTTTGGGAACAACAAACTGGTGAGCTTTTGTCTCAGCAGAGTGCTTGAGCATATTCTGGCCTTAAGCATGGAAAAAGCCATGGGCTCTAATCAACCCAAAGTAAATGTGGTCTGCAGTGCCTTGCTAGATAACCTCACCTCTGCCTCACTGGAAGCAGATGAGTTAGTGGTGCTGGTGGACCAGAAGCTGGCCAGGAGCAGGCAGTGTGAGCTTGCAGCCCAGAAGGCCAATGGCAGCCTGGGCTGCATCCAAAGCAGTGTGGCAAGCAGATCCAGAGAGGGGATCCTGACACTTTGATCTGCTCTGCTGGTCCTCACCTTGAGTACTGTGACCAGCTTTGGAGCCCTGAATACAGGCAGGACATGGACCTGATGCACTGGGGCCAGAGGAGGCCATGAAAATGATCAGGGGGGTTTAGAGCAGCTTTGCTACGAGGACAGGCTGAGGGAGCTGAGCTGTTCAGCCTGGAGAAGAAAAGCCTTCAGGGATACCTAATAGCAGCCTGCCAGTACCTGAAGGGGCTACAAGAAGGATAGAGAAAGACTGTTTGCAAAGGTCTGCAGAGACAGGACAAGGGAAATGGCTTCAAACTAGAGCAGAGCAGATTGAGATTGGATGTGAGGAACGAGTTCTTGTGACGGTTTGGGAGTTAAGAGATGAAGCTATATTTACAGCTTAGCACAATATACAAGCAAATATATACAGTATATACAGGAATATTTACAGAAATATACAAGTTTAAGGTAATACAGACACACAACTCCCCTCCCAGAAATCAGAGACCCCAGGAGGGGCTCCCAACCACCCTTCCACCTTCTCCCCACTCCCACACCTTACCCCAAGGTTTGGCTTACGCGCAAGGAGGATCGGCTGGGGAGGATTAGAAGAAAAGTGGTTAGTGAAGTTATTCAACAGAGAGGAGAAGCCAGAGCTGCTAGCCCAAGACCCAAGCAGCCAGCAAGCCAGTAAGCAAGCAAGTAAGTCCCTTGTGACCCAGACTGCCAGCTCGAGAGACTCTTATCTTCTTTGTTATGGTTTCCTTATACCTAAACATCGCAGCAAGCCTCTGAGTGAAGTAGACATCACCATGGTTTTACCTTCACAGCCTACAGTATAATTTTCTCTATTAAAAAATATTCCAATTAGCTCAAACCAGCACAGTTCTGCACCGTAAGGGTGCTGGAACACTGCAACAGGTTGCCGACAGAGGTGATTTGGGCCCCATGCCTGGAGATATTCAAGGTGAGGCTGGACAGGGCTGTGCACAACCTGATCTAGTGGAGGATGTCCCTGTGACTGCAAAGGGGTGGGAGTGGATGAGCTTTGGAGATACCTTCCAGCCCAGACCATTCTGTGGTTCTATGATAATGTCCTTTGAAGAATCCATTTGGAGTGCAGAAAGGCTGCCACATACACACTATCTTTGTTTAGACCCTGAAACTCTTTACATTTTTTAAGTTATTATCATGGCCTCTGATTTTAAACTGTTTTTGGTTTATTTTTTTTCCTTTGAATTGTCCATACTTGTAGAAATCTTGTGCCTGCTGTTCACTTATTTATTCTCCATTAAAATTCTCTTTACTCAAGCAAAATACCCTCAGCTTTCACAGGTCTTTTGCAGGACTAAGGACAGATTGAAAAATGTTGCTTGAAGGTTCCCTGCAGGTGTTCAAGGCCAGGCTAGATGAGGCCCTGAGCAACTTGGGCTTTGTGGGAGGGCTCCTGCCCATGGCAGAGGGTTGGACCTGGATGAGCTTTAAGATCTCTTCCAACCCAACCCATTCTATGGATCTAGGAAGGTTTTATTTTATAGTCTTCCACTTCTCACTGACTTTAAACTCAGGTAGTGATAGGACTGGGGGGAAATGGAACCAAGCTAGAAATAGATAGATTCAGACTGGATGTTAGGAAGAAGTTCTTCAGCATGAGGGTGGTGAGAGCCTGGAAGGGGTTGCCCAGGGAGGTGGTGGAAGCCTCATCCCTGGAGGTGTTTAAGGCCAGGCTGGATGAGGCTGTGGACAGCCTGATCTAGTGTGAGGTGTCCCTGCCCATGGCAGGGGGGTTGGAACTGGATGATCCTTGTGGTCCCTTCCAACCCTGACTAATTCTGTCATTCTATAAAAGCAGACTGTTAGTTTTTTTTCTCTTAGTATCAAAAACTGTGGCACATGCACAGGGATTTTTCTCTGCAGGCCTTTGGATCATGGTGCATTTTGTTCAAAGAGATGAAACTTCCTAGCTTGGCTTTAACTCAGAAATAGACTTTGTTGGTTCCCAGTCAGAGCACAAGTCACCACTATAATTCTTAAGCATTTGGTTTCTTTTCTTCCCCTAGTAATAATAACTAACTAACTAGATAAATAAATAAGAATTCAAACCAAGAGAACCAAACAAACAGCAATTTCAGGACAGAAATAAACCCTTTTATTTGGTTATGTAGTGTAAATATCATCTGGTGGATGGAACAGCTGTGAAATGGAAACCAGAGTCTGAGACCTAACTAAGATGCTGCTACTGACTGCCCAGAAGCCTGGGAGCCATGGGTTTATTGATCCCCAAGTTGTGTAGCTGGGAGGGGATGGTGGTGGAGCAGCTTAGACTGTGACCATAAATTGGCCCTGGGATCAACCTGGAGTGTGCTGTTGGGCTGCTTGCAAAAAATGAGCTTTAAGACCTGTGATCTCCTGAGCCTTATTGCTGACTTAAAATGAGAAGTTCTCTGCTGTAGTTCCAAGGAACACAGAAGATCCTAATTCTGCAGAGCACAAGGAAGAGTAATCCCATGGGAATCAGGAGAGTGGTGTGCAGGCAGAGGGCCATTTGCATCTTTAGAATTGCAGATATCCAAGGTGGAGTCCCCATCCCTGCAGGTGTTCAAGAAATGTGTGGGACATGGTTTAATGGCCATGCTGGTCTTGGCTTGGAGGCTGGACTCGATCTTAAAGGTCTCTTCCAGCTGAAAAAATTCTATAATTCTACAAGATTCCTTCCCCTTGCTTGCTCACTTTATGCACAGGACATTCCTTTGGCCTAGAGTCACCTTTCTCCTCTTATTTGAACCTGTCAAATGGCCATAGCTATGAGGAAACCTTTTCTCAAAGTAGGCAAAGCATCATTGTAAAGCTCCAGAATTTCAAGAAAATGTCAAGTTTTGTGCTTTTGGAGGTCAGTATTTCTGCCTTGACTTGATTTCAAGATGAAAGGGGCTGATTCTTGCACACAGGCTGCTGGGACAGCACCTGGAAAGCTTGGACCAGGTCATCCCTGAGGGCCCTTCCAATCTGACCTTCTGTGATTCTAGGGGATAAAACACCCTGCAGAGTGGTATTGCAAGACTTAAGTCATCATAAACTCATTGAGGCAAGACTCAAATCATTATAAACACCATCCAAAGACTCAAATCATTATAAACACCAACCCAAGAGTCAAATAATTATAAACACCAACTCAGGACTTAAATCATTATAAACACCAATCACAACTTCAATTCCTGCTTTCAAAGATCAAAACTTTTTCTGTAGTAAGGGTTAACAAAACTAATCTGGGTCTGTTTTGTTGGGGGGAAAAAAGTTCCCTTTTTTCTGCCCTGGTCTGTGTAAGTTTTTGCCTTTGTCATGAGCATGAATCTTCAGGACAGTACTAGAATTCTTATGAGAAGCTGCAGCTGTTGGCAGCAGAATCCCATTCTTTCTAGGAAGAGCAAACTGCTACCCAGTATTTTTTGCACCAAATGACATAAGAGCCAATCTGAAGCTCCAGCAGCATTTGTTTACCAGGATGCTTTTGTCATCTCTGGGAGCTTCTCTGCCCAACTCTTTTGTTTCTCTCCAAGCAAGCAAGCAAGCAAATTACTTAGTTGCAGAAGAGGAAGAGCTGCACCTCTTTGTAGTATTGCTGATTTCTCCAGCCCAGATGAAATCCCAGCACACTGAAAAAGAGGAGAGTCTGGGATGGCAGCCTTTGCCAAAGGGACCCTGCAGCAGCCGTTGCAGCCTGGCAAGTGTGAGTGAATTTGGGGCACGGAGTTGTCTTGGCACAGCCCTTTCCTCACAGCTAGGTAAAAAATTTTCTGCTGCTTGATTTTTTTTTTTGTTGTTGTTATGGTGCCTTGTCAGCAGCCTCCATTAAGGTCCTGTTAGACTTGGGTGAGTTTGTTTTGGTTTGGCTTGTTTTGTTTTTGATTTGAAGGCATTTTGGTGTGGTTGGGGTTGGTTGCCTGCCCCAGCTGCGTGGGGAGCCTGTTGTGTCATATAGCTATATAAAGCTGCATGTTGTGTAAGCCTTGGGGTGAAGCATGCAAATGCAAAACACAGCAATAGCTGGACTTGTGCTGAGGAAGCCACCATCCAGCCTTCCTCCCCTACCATCCAGCCTTCCCTCACCATCCAACCTTCTCTCACCATCCAGCCTTCCTCCCCCACAGCCGTCCCCACAGACTTTCTCCACAGCTGCCTGGGAACTAATAATTGGGATGCAAATGCATTAGGACTTGGGAAGTTTAGCATCTCTTCTTACCTTTCCTTGGCTGCTTCCTGGCCTCTTCCTGTCCTGCTTCCTCTCACATCTACCACAGTGAGGCAACAGCCTGGTCTCTTGCCTTTTCCATTTGGATGTCAGACAGGAGGGCAGCTGAGGAATTCCTTCTCTCTCTCTAAAATGGTGGACAGAAGACAATGGATTGGGTTTTTTTTCCCTTTCTTCTCTTTCCCTCCCCTCTCTTGTCCAGTCCAGTGGCAGAAGGAGTTCCTTCCCATGTATGTCTGAAGGAAAGGGATGGGCTTAGCAGCCTTGGCCACACTGGATTGACCTGGAGGTGGAGGAATGCCCTTGTGCCACATCCCGGTGCCTGGAGGCTATAGGAAACTGTTTCTGGAGAGATTCAAAGGCATCCTCGAATTTCCCAAAGTCTTTTCCACATTCCCATCTCCCCTGCAAATCGAGTGTTACATTTACAGCTTTGGCTTCCTTCCTGACCGTAGAGATCTGTAAAGTCTGGATTAGAGGTTTGTGCACACACTCGGTGCTAACAGCAGGCACCAAGCTATGGACAAGCAGTCAGCTCCCCTGGTTCTGCACAGCATGCTGGGGGTGCATTTTGTTTTGATGTGGGTGTAAAAAAACCTAAGGGCTTTTTGGTTTGTTTTGTTTTTTCTCCTGCAGTTTCTTGTGTTTTGGGTTAGTTGGTGGGTGGTTGTTTTTTGTTTTTTTTTTCTCTCTATGTTAGTAAGCAGCTGTGTTTGTGCTGCCAGCATCTCTCAGGTGATTCTCCCCCCTCTGCTCTGCTCTCCTGGAAACCCACCTGGAGTACTGCATCCAGTTCTGGGGCCCTCAGCACAAGAAGGACATGGAACTGCTGGAGAGGGTCCAGAGGAGGCCACAAAGATGATCAGAGGGCTGGAG